>JAOEGS010002296.1:17710-35210 GCA_025447755.1 Corythornis vintsioides
GGTGACCCTGCTCTGTCAGGGGGGTTGGACTAGATGATCTTCTAGGTCCCTTCCAACCCCTAACATTCTGTGATTCTGTGATATTTCAAGTCAGATTCTCATCTAACCTGAGGGGACTGTTCTTTTATTCTTTTCCTCACCAAACATCTAACTCCACAATAATATATTCTGACTAAAGGAAATAAAACGATTCCTGTTGCTGTAGCTTGGGTTTGTGTATGCTACTGAAGGAAGTCAGCTCTCTTAATGGCATGTGAGAAGTATGTATACAAATGTGGTCACTGCTGGGCAACCACTAGTCTTTAATGTGTAGCGAAGTCAGCAGAGATTTACATGCATGTTTTATTAATTCTCCTTCTTTCTTGGTCTGTGCAGGCCTGGTGTGTGCAGTTATTTAGGAATTTACATACCATTGGTTCTAAGGTTTGAGGCCAGATAAAAAAGTTAACTATCATGCAAACAAATTCAGTGATGTCAAGACCTATATATAGTGGTGCTGTTCTCCTGGCAAAATGTGAAGCAGGATGCCAGTACCTATCAAACCAGTAAGGTGAGCTAAAGCTCACAGTCACCTTATTCTGACACTGAAGAATCATACCTGATTCCCCATTCTAACCCAACATTTTGTTTGACCTGTGATTGTTAAAGAGGAAGACAAGGCTCAGTATTTCCAGGTACACTGTGTAAAAATATATATACAAATTTTTACTTCCCTTACAAATAGACTCCCTTTTTATTTGCTTATAAAAAACCCTGCAGCTTTTCCTATGCTGTTTGACAAAAGAACATATTGTTCTATGGATGGCTGTTTTCTGGCTTGCTTTCCAGCTCACAAACCTAAGACAGGGAACAAATTTTTCAAGCTTTCTAAGGGAAGTTGAAAGAGTATGTTTGTTGCAACAGATGTAGGAAAGGAATTCTCAGAATGCAAGGCAAGTAACCAAAATATGGATTACAGTAAAAAGCAGCACAGAAAAAGCCAGTGAACATGGCAATTGCTTCTGAAAAAAAAAAAAAAACCAACCATGCAGTGTTGTAGGGCAATTTTCATATTTCAGTAAAGTAACTTGTAGCAGTAAGCATGATCACCAGCTGCTCTATAAGATTCATATAACTGAGAGGTATTTTAATCAGATATATGGGACTGTCCCTCACAACCCAAGTTACATTCTGTTCGGGTTAGTTTCCCCACTTTTGTATGGAAAATCACAGACAGAGTGCTAGATGTGTTTTTACCCTTTACATATTAAATAGATCCACTGTACATGCAGCAACAGCTGCTCATGAGGTGCATTCTAGGGCATGGAAGAGCTCAAGAGTTTGCTGCTTCATTCACAGAGACAGTAAGTATATCAAGCATCTGTGAATAGCCTATACCATCAGAAGAGTCATTGCCAAGGATAAACTAAAAATCTCCACAAAATGTGAGAGATCATCCTGATCTCTTATTCTGACAGATTCATTAATAGTGGCTTAAATTTTGAATCACAGCTGTAACCCTATTCCAAGAAACCTTTCCAAAGCCAACATGGTTTCTTGGTCAAGCAGTTATGATAACTGCAAGGAAGTAAAGGTTTTGCAATATATAGTCTTACAAAAAATGTAAAGAACTGTGGCTGAATAGACACATCCACTGTACAGATATGTGGGGCTGAGGCTTGAGAACAAGACAGATTTGTTGCACATACCTGGTTCTGAAATGTATCAAGGGCAGATTCATATCCAATGGGAAGTTGGTCTCACAAGTGAAGACAAAGGTAAGCTGCTTCCTCATGAGTATCTCTGGTTTAGCCATGCGCCTGAAAGATTGAAATCAACTTGTCAAGCAGGCTGAGAATGGTGAGCATCAATTCCAGTGAAGTTCTTGGAGATTCTCTTCAGAAGATCCTGGTCAGAGGATCCTGCAACAACCTTGAACAATTTACCTCCAGAGAAGACAGACCACTAGGAAGTAACAAAAAAGAGACCTGATTATACAGGCATCAAACAGCCACAAATCTGTATTTCCCACAACAATAGAACTTTCCACAGAGGAGTCATTCTCATTCACTATCTCTGAGGAACTGATACCACTGCATGAGAGAAAATGTGAAAACATTTTTCCATCATTTATCCCTCTCCCATGACATGTCATGGATCTGACTGGGACCAAGGATACAAAATGACAACTTCACTGCCTTCTGGTTATTCTACATTTGTGGCAATCTGGAACCACCACACAATAAGGCCACATCAGTCAACATAATGGCTGAATGGGTGTCTCTAGAAGGATGTAAAACATTGGCACAGCAGGATATACAGCTCAAATGAATCAAATTCTATTGTTAGATGGAAGGAAATAGAGTGATTACATATAGACTCACACCAACACCAGCTCCTGAAAGCAAACTTTGAAGGAGTGTATCTGCCCTAGATGATTTTACTAATGACTGATTTTACTAGCATGTGCCACATTCCAACCTCCCATCAGTACAGAAAGAATTCTACACAAGTCGGCACAAAATAGCAGCGTTCCTGCTGGACAGGGCTGAGCTGAAGTTCACTGGAATCCTACACATAGGCAAGTATCGCTATGGGCTCTAAGACCCAAGCAATTAAATGCTCATTAAGTCACTTACCTTTGAGAAGGTAGGGCCAATGGTGCTGAAAGAGGGGTGAGGCTCAGTATTTTGCTGACTGCTGTTGAAATTGGTAACAGACTTTGCATATTATATCACCATTTTTTTTTTTTTTGGTTGTATTTCACATGCAGTGTTTTCTGCTTTTGGCTTTGAGGTGTGAGGGGGAAGGCTCTAATCATATGGCCTTGTGCAGATGCTCCATTTGCATTTCTATTAATCCAGGCCCTCCTGGAGACGTTTGAGCATAAGCACAGCATGCTCTGCGTTTGAACTTGTGAGAACCCACACCACTGCTTAATAACTTAATACATATGCATAGCCTCCTTCAGACAGCCCCCACTAGGAGGCAGAAGCAGGGGGAGGCGCTGCTGGTGTACAGGCTTCAGGGCTCTATGGAAATGCGTTTTGACGAGGAGGAGGAGGAGGAGGATATACCTTGCTGAATAATGAACCTGGCTCTTTAGTGCTGGGTTGGTGCTCATTTAGGTTAGAAAACCTGTTTTACCATATTTTGTACCAATAAGAGCTCACATGGATCTGCTGGAGAATGTCTAAGGCATCTAGCAGATTTGCTCACAACACCTGAATGTGGTAATGATACAAGTCCACACAAACTGTCCTATAGGAATAAAAGGTAAAGCTGGGTCTTCGTCACGCTCTGCTTTTACCTTATCTGAACATGTCCTCAGAAGGCTAGCCAACTCTGACTCAGCAAGTGCCAAAAGAATAACGAGAAATGGAACCTCCCAGTGTTTGAATTGTTTAATTGCTAATGGCTCAGAGCAGCAACTTCTGGACAGAAATGGTCTGAGATCTCTTTACTAAAATTCAACTTTCATTTTTTTTACCCTCCAAAATTTGCACTGTTCACTTTGACACAAAACAAAAACTAACTAATTTCCCAAATTTCATCTCTCCCATCCCACCATAATTCTTGCTTTCCACCCAGCTCCATGAGATGTTGTAAAAGGTTAATGTGAAACACTCTTCAAGGACACTACCATGTAATAATATTCCTACATTTAAAAAAAGAAAATGTGTCCATTACTCTCTCTACCCCCAACTCTGAAGTCCTCACCTAAATGCTTCTCTTTACAAATGTAGCTCCCTGTCAAACTCATTTACACCAAATTCCAGGAAGAGGATCTTAACTCTCCTGTAAGAAAACAGACCGGGTGAGTAGACAGTAATTTCCAAGACCGATGTTCCACTGAAGACAAAATAGCCACATGGGCCGCAAGCGATCAAGGCCATGGCCTGTAAAGTGACAACTGCAGGCAAATGGAAAAATGACATGCTGGAAGTGATGCTGAGAGAGGAGGAAGAGAGCCTAGGTCTGAGAGTCAATCTTAATCCATCAGGTAAAGAGAACAGATATGTGTAGGGATAATTGGTGATGAGACACTTGAAATTAGGTGCATGATAGGTCCACCACTGCCCAGCCACATTCATTTTTGTTACGCTCAATGAGCACTGACGGCTGGAGGGGAGCTAAGAATATTTCTTGAACCTTTGCATCCTCCTGACACATTTCCACGACTCTGTGTCGCTCTCACAGACACACGGACAACTGTCCGACACAGGCTGTCACCCAGGCAGCTTCACCGCGGGCATGTGGCTGCAGGCAGTGCTCATAACACGGGCCCTGCTCTCGTTTCCACAAAGCTCAGCAGAAGGTGAAGAAGCTCAGCATGCTCATGGCTGTGCCCTTACCACCTCATGCTGCTTGCAGCAGTCCAACATAGTGAGTGCGATGGGGGCTTCAGCAGAAGGACATCCCCAGTTTCCAGCTGGAAGGGGGGTGAAGGCTGAGGGTAGCCCCAGCATGTCCTCACCCACATCTCTGAGTGGACTGGTGGATTTAATGAGAGCTGCTCCCCTGCACTGCTACTCTTTTCAAAATTACACATTCTGACTTCTCTCAAGTGAAGTTTTTAATCTCAAAGCTCATGGTCACAGTGGGAGCAGGTGTGGAGAGAAGGCTGGCAGCCCACAGGCCAAGCAGCCTGTGTCATTTTGTGTGGGCACCTCAAGGCATTTCAGAGCCACAGAGGTAACATGCCCACTGCTCCCACATCCTGGCCTGCCAGGGCAGTGACCCAGCACACAGACAGTGCTCCCAGGAGATTGTCACTGGCCTCTGCTTGCTCACGTGAGCAAGGAGGTGGGAGCCAAGCCTGCCCTGCATAGCCAGCATCCTCATGTCCAGACCTAGCACTGGGGCCCCACAGGTGCAGGAAATAGTCTGCAAGCATTAATCCCTCCCATTTAGCAAGTAATTGTGCGAAGTCATCCCCTACTTCAAACCACTGTTTCTGTAGCTGAAGGAGGCAATGCCCTCATAGTTACTGCTCCTTCCATCTCACATGAGAAACAGCCACTGCCTGTGACAGCCACGGGCACCAGCACTTCTCACCCAGGCCAGCAGTGCCCACTCTTTCTCCTTTTCCTATGAGCTTCTTCCAAATGACACAAGCCAGTACTTAGTAATTATCATTAAGTTAATTTAACACCAATGAAAGAGATCAGAAATGTCTAATGAGCAAAATGTAATAAGCTACCAACTACTGCTAATCATGTTCATATGTTCTTGCTTCATTCTTAGAGTGTTATTGTAGAATAAATGCTTTGCTCTTATTTTACAAGAGAAAAAAAGAAAATTCTCTAGGTATCGTACGAGTGAATAACAAAGGAATGAACAAGTTTAATAATCTCCAATCTGTTTTTTCACTGCACATAATGATAGAGATGCTGTGAATTCTGTGGACAAAGTACATGGAGAAGCACCCACAAGTACTGAAAATTTAATTAAAAGTCAGAAAGCCATTGCAATGAAGACTCAGCAGAAAGCCATTTATTTTTAAAATCTAATATATTCTTCATGACTAAAGGCTAAAGCACACGCTGACTTACACATTTAGCTGTAACTGATTTAAGCTACTTGATTTTTTTGCGCACAGGGTGGCGCTCAATTTACAATGGAGTAAATTGGCAGAATTTAATTTGGTGGATTTTTTTAACTCTGCAAAAAGAATCCTCATTAAAACATCACGATAGGCTGTATACTTTTTTCATCATTAACTAGCCTAACTGCAGGTAAAAGAGATACAATTATGGATTTATATAAATCCTATTGTCAATTTACAGCTCAAAGAATGGTGAGTTACCTCATTTTAAATAGGTTATTTTTTCCCCTTAACCTTTCTTTGCTTTAATGAGGATTTGGTTTGTCATTGTCAGGGCGCCTGTTTGCAGGAAAGTTTCTCATCATGTGAAGGAGGTGTAAGAAATAAGGTTAGATCTTCTGCTGAATTTAAAATCCCATCACAAACTGTGGCCTGGACATTCAGTCTTTAAATATTCATCTTTCCACGAGGACAGACCAACCTCAGATGCTGCCTCCCCACCCTATTGGCCCCACAACTGTTCTATTTCTCTTGTTTTGGGTCTTTCCACTTGTGATCAGTTTTTAATTCATTGCTGTTCCTTATCTAATTCCATCTCCCATGAATACACCATCTACTTCTTTGTTCTTCCCTTTTAAGCACCTATCTGGCATCCATTGAGCTATGTAGAAAATGAATGGGAAGATGTGACTCAAATCCAGGAGGTCCCAAAAGAAGAGGACAGCCAGTGCTGCCTCTGAGAGACCTTTCCATCTGATCAAGGCACAGAACAAGGTCCCACTATAGTCAATAAGCTTGGGAACTGAAGTAATGACATGGGGAGGGAGCAAGTGGGTAGTGCGATATTCCTCCAGACCATTAGCCACACCCTTGATTTGTATACTTTAAGAAATTTGTTTACAAATTCATCGCTCGTCTTCATTTTAAACACTACCTTGAAACATATGAGAATGGGTACAGCAAGCCAAGGGTGAACGAATTTGTTCCCATAAGCAGACTGAAGAATTGAGAGACACAAAGAAAAGGGATTTTTAAAAGGGGTGGGATTTTAACCTTCCTTGGTGTGAGGGAATAAGCATGGATACTACTCTAAGCACTTAGATGGTGAAAGCTGTTGTTTTTCCTCTTTGAACTTTTTACCAGATGTAGCAATTAAATGATGAAGTTGTCTTTAACTCATTAGTTGATGAGTTAATTATATGCCAAAATTAACCTTTGTTAAGCTCTTAATAGAACCCCTTTTATCTGAGTAGCCACAGCCTGTGTTAAAATTCTTAATGATCTGGGCTAAAAAATCAATAATTTGTGTGACTTCCATGTATGAACTGGGAATTAAATGTATCTTTAAAATGTATATAATGATAACCTCAAACTGAAATTGAAATAAAGATATTCCTTGGTGATTTCAAGGACAACACTTTCACCAGTGCAGAGGCCATGTAAGCCACTAAAGAACATTGCCACTGGGGACAGCTCTCCCACCTGCAGCACAAAGATAAATCAAGCTGAGACTAAGATTTTGGTTTGTCAAATATTTTTGTGCTACAGCCCTGCGTTTCATTTTATGATCTTCCTATTTGTACCAACGCTCTGTCAGGAGTGTCTGCCCTCTTCTTTAAAAGCTGGAGGAGTGGATTCATTTTGAGACCTAATATACCCCTATCAATGATCAAAAGAACCAAATCATTCCCCCACACAGAGAGCTGATAGATGATGTGCCAAGCCTTTTCCCCATATAATCAATTGCTAGCAGATTTGATGAGGACTCAGCAACCATTCTGTAATTCAGTTTGCATTAAGGGTTTTACATTTAAAGGAGCAAAAGTCCTATTGTTTGGCACTTAAGTTGCATGTGTACAACAGGACTGAATATTTATTACTGAATATTACTTTGAATGGCTTCCAGCTATGAATTGGAAAAATCTATCATTAAACCTATAAAATCCTTAATCTGAAGCATCAATGTTCAATAATTTCATGCTTTTCCTTTTCTTTTTTTCTTCCTTTCCATTTCAGCCACTCACAGAATCCAAACCACATACCTTCTGGTACAAACTCAGAGACAAGCCATCTTTAAAACTGAAGACTAACTTTAGTAATGAGATCTAAAGGTGATTGAAATCCTATGATTTCAACAAGGTCTGGGCCACATATACCAAGAATTATCCATAACCATGACTTACACTGTGAGCAGCCAGACTGTCAACTTCAGGTTAATTTTCTTCCCTTAATGCTAGAGAACAGGCCCTTCTTGAAAGATGGGCAAGCATGGGCAAGCATGTCTCCTTCATAATGTGAAGGTGTGGCTTGCCACAGCACCTTGCAGCCTGCACCACACCTCAGCCTGTGTGGAAGCCGCAACAGAGTTGAGTTAATCTGCAAACTTCACTATCCATATGTTGTTATTTGAAGAAAAAAAAAAAAAACAAACAACAAACCCACAATAAAAATAATGTTAGTTCCTAGATAGTTTTTGGCCTCATTACAAGCTTAAGTGTTTGTGAGCAGATGAAATAGGAAGCAAATAAAGATAAGCTTTCAGTTTTACAGTTAAGAATAACATAATTTCCATAAAAGAGTCCAAGCATCTTCCAGCTAAAGTAATTATTTACATATCTTTAACAGCATGGCAATGTTTACGATATTTACATTGCAACAAATTTGTATAGACTCCATAAATCTGGCCTTCCAGACATGCCAAGGTGTGGGAGAATGGTCTAAATGGACTGACCTGTGACAACTGTTCCTTGTAGTGGAAAGTGGCTCCTTGGGTGCTATAGTTGGGGTAAGTAAATTTGAACTGATAGGGTAAGGCAGGCTGGGAGATGGAAATTATCAGTCAAGATTGCTCTGCCAACAGGCACAGTTCATTGTAGGATAGCAGGCTGAAGGTTGTACTATTCCCTGGAGCCAGTTTGATAAATAAGAAGGTTATGAGTATGTGACTGTTCAAGCATGAAGAAATTTTTGTTGATATATTCCCAGAAACTAATTTTTTTTTTCTTTTAATAACCTGCAGGGCTGCTCTTCAAGATTACCAGTCAACTCTGATAGCCTAGGCTACAATAATCTGAATCACACTCTAGTTCTTTAAATATCTGGTTTTGTTACTGGTTTGCTTTAACTGTGCATAAGAAAGTGCAATACAGGCAAAGTAACACTGAGCCTTTTCAGCTAACTAAAAGAGAGCAGAAGTAGTTATCAAAGAAAGGTTACACTTCTTTAAAGATGCAAATCAATAATGGAGCTGGAGATCAAAACAACAAGAGTACTGTTCGTTCTTAAAAAGGTGCAAATTGCTTATCTTACTTCAGGCTTTTTTTTAATACCTTATCAAGAGTTTCTATCAGTGAAATCTTACAAAACATTAAACACTTAAAAAATACAAAATATGGTACACTGAGGATACATAGCATTCTTCAGTCTCACTTCAGAAATGCAGTGATCTCAGCTACCAACTCCTGTCACTTCCACTGAACACTGCAGAACAGTCAAAATAAAAAATCACTTTTCCTACCCTTATAGAATAAATAAAGAATTGTATTTTGCCTCTCACTTCTCAATACACACAAACAGGGAGCACAACAATACAAAGGCACTTACAGAGCAGGACCTACCCATGCCAAGTGTTGAGACAGGAATCCTACCCTGGGCAGGGTTACCCTCAGGAACAGGCAGGCCACAGAGCCAAGGCATTTCTATGTGCTTACATGCAAAGTCCCATTTTCTTTTAAAGCATTGAAGAGTCTAGTAAGGACACGAGAACACAGGAGAGCCTTATAGTTGGCCCTGAATGCCCTGAAATTAAAGCAATTAAAGCCCTGAATGACAGCCCAGTTTCTGATATAATGCCTCCCACCATGGTCAGGTTAACTTGATTTAATTTGAGAAGTACTAATTAGAAATGACCTGTCTGCTCACTGTTGATCAGCTGGAAGAAGAAAAAAAAAAAAAAAAAAAAAAGCCTCCACAGACTTTTCTTGTATCTTACTGTGAGACATCAGACAAGGAACTATCTTTCCTGCAGTGCTGAGATGCCTGTCTGCCTCCTTCCTGCTCTCTAAAAAATCAAGTCCTGCAATTCATCACTGAAATTATGAACTGCCTTAGGAATTTTCAGCTCCCCAAAACTCCATCACACCATGAGCTTGAATCTGTCACTTTCTTTTTTTGTTTAATTTTTTTTTTTTTTTAACTACGAGCTCTCCAGCCCCTTGTGCAGCTCCTTTCAATTTCATTTCTCACCTGCCTGACAAGAGGCAGAAGTAGGAATTAGCATGGCTTTCACATCCTCCCCTTCTCTTCACATCTTAGTACAGTGATGTTTCTCCCACCATTGGAAAATCCAGAAACTGACCTGGAGCTGGGTGGACAATACCATGGTTCTGCTCTCCAAGGACCAGATAGCTCATCCAAAAGCATTCTGAAACTGCCCACAGACTTCAGTGGCCTTTAATCAATCTTATGGCCATACTATGTGGAGTAAGCAGACAGAATGGCTGCAGCACAGTGCACCAAGACCCTGTTCGGAACACCAGGTACTCAAAAAGTCTGTTGGTTGCTTAATTTGTCCTAGATCCCCCAAGCCATTGCCATTTTATAAAACTTGTGCTGGAGATACTAATTTTACTCTCTGTGCCAAATAGGACAAAGTAGAATGGAACACTAAATCAAGTCACAAAATGGCTGAGGGTCTAAACTTCCACCATAAGCCATCTAAAGGGCATCAGCTTTTCAGGCACATTCTTTGTGCAGAGGTGCAACTCAGAGGCATGTGGGAGAAAGGCAGCCTTCATGTCTACTTTATATAGTTTCAGAAACACAGTGCTGAAGTCTTTAAGCATGCAATAGGGTGAAAGACCAGAAGGGTTTCTCAGACACTAATTTAACTGTGCCTTTTTCAGGGCCTCTAAAAAACATCTTCCCTCTCCTACATCATAAAAACCATATGTGGAAAAACACAGACCCACCCAGTTCCTCACTGAGGATGGAGGAGGAAGCACTTGAACCTCAGAGGAGTGGCATACAGTCAGTAGTCTGTCCCACTCATTCCTCCACCCTGAACCAAAACCTGTATTCAGCCCACTTAGCTAGATTTCAGAATCGGTGTCTGTTGGTCCTCCTGCTGCCCTTTTGGTCAGTCTTCTGACTAGGCTGCATAATATCATTCTGCAAATTAACTTTATAATGGGATCAGTCACAGAAAAATCTAAATTTAACCTTTGACCCTATGCAATTGCCTCCACAGGGATCTGAGCAGCTCCTGCTTTTATGAAGCAAAAACTCAGCTTGCATGAGCAAAAATACTTTTTTCGTGACAGAAATTTGCAACAATGCACTGACCAAAATAAACAAACAAACAAACAAACAATAATATTTTAACTGGGCTGTAAAACTGGTAGAAATGCAAAATTTCCCAGCTTTGTGTACAGATGAGATGTCAAGATGATTTGAAATACTTCTTACAGGTAAGAACAACAACAAAAAAAAGATGAATAAATAACATACAACATATGTGGAATGTAAAGAAACAATGTAATTTGCCTCATTTTTTCACAGAACAGAAATACATAAACATTAATATGTCAGGGATAAGACACGATGCTAAGCCACTTGCAGTGATATGTGCTTCAGGTATGTGGGAAGGTGAGATGGATGGATCCAGACTAAACACATTACACCCTATTTATTACTTGTCTCAATCCACACATTATTTCCCACTGTCCTTAGCAGATTCCTTTGTGTGCACAGAGTTCAAGTAAAATTCTGAATGTTACAAATTCAAGCTCAGAGTGAGACTCAGCTAATGGATAAAGACCAGGCTATCACACCAAAGTTGCTTCACACTTTACTCCTTTCTCCTCAAAAACACAAGCTGTTTTTTGCTTTAGTGGTCCAAGGAAAGCAAATCACCTCATGACTCCTTAAGCAATTTTCAAAACTGTTTTATTTTGGCCTCTAGAGGCTAAATGGACTAGAGTAGGACTATTCTCATCCTGCTTTCTATAGCCTGCAGAGAATTATTCTGTACATTTGTTGGTATGTACCTGTAACTTGACTTCTTTAGGTGTCAATTTTATTAGAGTCAGTATGTGTATAAACATGTGCTTTACCTACTTGCTCCAGTAAAGAGAGCACCATGTAGGGAACTGGGCAGATAAGAAAGCAAGACACCCTGTCTCTGTCAAACATTAATCAGCACAGTTTTAACAGCTACATATATAGAAAAACTAGCATCGCCAGTCACCACTATGAAACCATCACTGGTAACCATTGAAGCTCATCCTAGCCACACATCAGACTTTACAGAAATAACAGCACTACACCAAGTAAATAAAACCCACATGCTAATGTTGCAACATCAGTTTGAAGGTTCTCCTGAGGCAGCTTCTGTCCAGTGACCCATACTGAGCAAGCCATGACCCCGTAATCCTCTTCTACAGACCAACATCCTGATTTTCTCATTGCAAATCCTTTACAAATGAAAACTAGTCCAAGCACATCTACACATGTGTCAACTGTATTGCACAGGTATCATGCACGAGGACTTAAAATCCAATTTTTCTACATTACTTAGTCACAGGTGCTATGCCTGTACAGTCAAATGACAATCCATCCTTTGCCTTCTTATAAATGGCCCAGCCATTTGGGTAACTAACATATTCTGATCTCATGCTCCTCAGGATGTTACTTGCCCTGAGATCCAGTCTGCCTCTAACTCAGCATCCTTGACAATGTCAGATGGTCCACCTGGGTTACAGACAGCTGAAGATGTGTGAAGACTCATCTTTCTGCAAAGAGTACAAGCATTTTTAGAGCAATCATGAACATGCATTTGAAGACACTATACTGTGAATTGGTTGAATAAATGGTGAATTAAGTATTAGTTGTATATTTACAATCCTTACAATTATACAGCCTTTGTCATCATCTGCTTATGGAAATTATGTTAATTCACATTTGTAAATGTGATCAAATTAACCCAGTCATCAGGCAAAGTGGTCACCTGCAGAAGTAATCTTTTTAAATTGCTACAGTTAGCCCTTTTGGCTAATGTAATTGCAATTAGGTAGAACAGGTTACTTCACTGTAGCCTGTAAGTCACAAAGCCAACAGCAGTTGGAAATTTTGTTCTGTTTATTTGATTGTCAGACTTTAAATAATTATACACCAGAATAAATTAGCTGACTGCTGTTTTGCCCAGGGTTCAGAAAAGGCTTTTGACTATGATTTAACTGGTTCTGAGAAGAACTCAGAAAAAAATAAAATTAAGTCATAGAGGTTTTAAATGAAGCAAAATCTCACCAGCAGCTTCTCTGACTGCATCACTATCCCTGTGCTTTGTAGCGAGTTGTTTTGTGTTGTTCATCCTACTTGCCTAGGCCAGTGGAAGCTTTTGCTCTGTCTGTCAAGAGTAATCCTAATATTAGGAGACTCCAGTCAAAGGATTGAACATGGCCTGGCACTCCCTGTGGCTGTTTGTTTGATGCTGATTTCACAGGCATTGAATGAGCCCTTAACCTCGTCACTCTCAGCTCCTTTTTGGCAGAATGTCAGGTAACAAAACTGGCCTTGAGAAATGCCAGTCTTTGCCAATTCCTCTTCAACAGAAGAACCAGTTCTTTTGTGAGCAGTTTTTCAGCCCTTGATATTCCCAGGTCATTTTCACTAAGCTCAGAGCAGTAGTGGAAACACTGTCCCACACTGCATTTCACTTGTGCTAAACTACTCCCAAAATTGCTAGGGTGAGAGCCTACCTCAGTTGTAGGATTTAAAATATAATCCCACTAATAAATAATTTACGTTCTAGCTTGGACTGTGATGTTACCAATAGGTGAAGTTGGTTCCAGTCAGGCAAGGAAAGGAATAGTGACTAGTTCTAACCCATAAAAATTGGGGAAAAGAGATTTCTAGGCACATCCACAATGGAAAGGAAGATGGTGAAAACTTGAAAATGCACTTACCTGTTTTTTGTATTAATGTTGTCTTTTTTTATCAATAAACAAATGAGTTAATATACCTGTTAGGTGGCTGACTAAATGCCTGTCTTTTCCATACAAAATCCTTAAATGTACTTAGTACCTGTCAGCCACAGGTCAGCATTTCTGATTTAGTAGGCTCCAAGACAGTTTCAAACTTTTAACCTTGAGTAACTCACAGTTAATTAAGATGGATTTTCCCTCCTTGTTGTTTAATTTCTGGGAGGAAGCAATCTGTTTCAAGTACCTGCTGATGAGCTGATATTGCAGAGCTAACAACATGAATATGGATTCTCTCTCACAGTTCATGTGTTTGTTCACTATGATCTCCATTTCTTTCAATTTAATTTAGTGTATGTATCTATATATGTATACAGATATATATTACTTAGCTGGGGGAGGGGAGGAAGAAGAAACTGTTTCTGATTTCTCTTGAAGCTCTGCAGGGTGCTGTTTTAGATCGAAAGTCCTTAGATACTGCTAAGCTTCCTTCATCTATATGTTATGCTGGCACACCTCCAACACCTGCTCACACCTTGCAGGGCTCCATAGCTGCATCTCACTTGCACATGACTCAGAGGTGAATCTCTGCTTACAATACTGAACCTTCAATCAGTGCAAATGGTAGAAGGCTGATGAACTTTTAGATATCTGGGGCCTACTTTCCAGCCCTCCAACCCATTAGGAGTAACCATGCAGACATTTAAAACATGCAGCTCTTGAGTCACAGGCTAGATGTGGGGTCAAGGCCATGGGGACTCTGGGGCTATCACCATATCACATAATATACAACAGCATATAAAGATCACTGTCATTCTATAGTGAAATCAATATACTCCCTCAAAAACCTATTAGGCAAAATACAGACTATGATGGGAAGTTTAGAAGACTACAGTAGAGCACCCACCACTGTGCCTCAGATCTAAAGCACAGCAATGCAAGTGAGAGAGCACTTTGCAGAGAGCAATCTCCATTTACACTACAAGCACAATTTCTCTCTCAATGACTGGAAACTCAAGAATTAGCTGGAATATCTCCAGAGTGCTTCTCAATCATTTGGAAATAAAAAGTGAGAATAAACTTGGGCAACTAAAAGAAAAGGGAAAATACAGGAGGCAAAAGGACATGGAAAGCTTCCAGAGTCAGCTCAGGCAGCCGAAGCCACATTACAGCTTGCCAAAGCAATACATCTTCCAAGTACATTCACATGTGCAAGATTCTTCTCATTTATGTTACTTTGTCACAACGACTTTCACTGAGGACTCCTTTTCAGCCCTGCAGCCCCTTCAGACATATTTGCCAAAGACAATAAGATAGCAAAATGTGCATGAGTTAGCCCTGTAGCTGTACATCATTACACAGATGTGAAGAAAAGACAAGTACAAGATGGTTTTAGAAGAAAACTGAAGTGAAAAAGGTAAATGTGTTGTGACCTTAGATCATATTCCAATACTTTCTGAAGTAATCTTTACTGAATTCTTCTTTCCGGCTTCTTGATTCTTGTTTTGATAAAAGTTGTACATGTATCACTGCACCCTCCTTCCTGAGCAGGCTGCTTGATGCAGCCCTTCCTCCACAGAGTGTGCGCGCACTCCCGTGGGCTGTATCCTTGTCAGCAAGCATCACTGAGAAACGGAAACTAAAAAGAGCAATACAAATTTCCTCCTGACAATAGAAGGTTAGTTTTCCTATTGCATTCACAGCATTAAGCTGCATACTGGAATTTCAAAATTAAAACCATTATTGTAAATCACCAAATGTCTTTTGTATTAGTATAACAAAATAATATAATAATCTTTTGTCCATGCACAGGGAGGAACTGCAGTACCAGAAGATCTGTTGAGTTTTTTGGTCCCCTTTTGCCTTTTTTTCTGGAAAGGAAACAAGATGAGGCATCACAATCACCTACCTCTGGAGCTGCTATTGATACTGCACTGTTGCTCTACCAGGAAAATCCTTATTTTTTTTCAATAAACACCTAGCACAAAGCTGGCACAAAGCATGATCATTATTTAATGACTAAAAAATAGTAATCTGCTATAGATACACTAGGCTTTGCAAACAATCAAGAAAGACTGATGGACTGGTATTCTGAAAACAGATTGAGGTAAATAGCTAGTAAACATCTGAGTGCATTTTATTCCACAGAGAGGCTCAAAGTCAAGAAAAGATACAAAGCAACATCTCCTTCCATAACACAGTTTAAGTATGGTCTGCAAAGGGCACACATTTCAAGTTCTAGTTGAGATTCACGTTAAAATACCCCCCCAGGGGTATTCCTCTCTGGTTCTACCTTCTTTGGCTTTTGTAGTAGATCACATTCCTCTTCACTGAACAGAAGGAAAAAAAGAAGGCATCAAGCTTTCCTCCAGGTGAGGACAACTCACCATATTAATGGTCAGGTTAACTCTGCTGTATTTTCCTCCAGCCTTGGTTCAAGAGGGAGATAATCTTTTCAGAAATAACACCATCTTTGATATAGCTGTGATATTTCTGCTGATGGTACTATTCCCTCTTCGGTTGCACTGGGCACTCCAAGTACTTTAAATACCTTTGGATTTGTAGGTATCTGTTGCTACAGAATGTGCCCTGGGAAGCACCGGTCAGGAGAGCAACCTGCAAGCTCAGCCCCACAGCAGCACCCCGCAGCCAGGGGAACCACAGAGCTCCCCAGTGCTGCATCAGCCCTGCATGGCACAACATTTCAGCAACAGATACATTGGGGTCCAGGGTTTTAAAGCAACAGTTTCCTGACATTTTAAAACCAATTGGAGATTGCAGATAGTATTCTGCTTAAATTGCGGATCTATTCTAAAATGTGGCATAGTAAACTAGTACTTTGCAGCCTCATGTTTATTAAGTCTCAGTGGTTTAAAAGTAAAATAAAATCTGTTTATAAGCTTTTAAAAAACCTTCTCTTGTAGCCACTGCAAACTCAGCTTAGAACCTGCAAATCAGACAAAGTTCCTCCTGCCTTGTGCTTCAGCACCTGTAATAAAAGTTAACGGTCCAGTTGTTGACCTTACCTCTACCTACATGCTGTTTAAAACAGCCACAGAAATACAGGACCAGTAACCAAGGACCTTAACTAGATTTGTAATTGAAACTTATTTCCTTTCATACTAACAATACCCTGATTATCAGAATAAAACCCTGATTAAATTCATATAGTTGTGATGGTTATGCAGCAGAAATAGAATAAACAATATGAAAACCTTAACTCTGAAATTAAAGTAAGTAAATAGGGCTGGAATACAGGAAAAGGGTCTGCAGAGTAAGTAAGTGGTGCTTTGATCTAATGCTTTTAGGAATACAACACACGTTAAATTCAGCTCCTAAGTGGAAGAGGGTCAGAAAGCAGAATTTCCACAATAAAAGCTCAGTGGTTGCAGGTGTTCAGTCATATATATCATCTCCTCCCCTGAAGATGAATACCAGGATTTGTGATCAACTTGACACAAAGGATTGTACTGCTCACAGCAGGATTTATTTACATGATACCCTCTGAGAAGGATGCTTTCTCCCTCCCTCAGACATGGCCAGCAATATAGTATCTGTACACTCTTGTCATTCAATCACATTTTCAGTAGCACATTTTATTTCCAGGATAGACAAGATAGTCTCTCACTTCTATGCACTATTTCTAGACTAAAATATTTGCTTCTCTGCCTTTCTCCTGATATTAGAAAATTCAAGTTCCTGTATCCTAAGTCTTACATCTAAATATCTTTGTGACCTACTTGGTGTGTTCAGGGATCTATTTCAGACTTTTCACCTTAAAGTCTACCTTGAATCTGAGAAGGCATTTGAAAGAAGTTTGGTTCCAGCATTTCCTGAATAAAAACAATAAAATAAAATATCAAATTGAAGCTGTTTATCCATGTTACTATGCCTTTCTCCAGTTTCTATTACTTCCAGTTCAGTATATCCTTTGTCTGTAAGGCAACTCCCCAACTGAAAAACAGTCAAGCAAAGCTCAGAAGTTTTATTTCAG
>JAOEGS010002296.1:40210-47807 GCA_025447755.1 Corythornis vintsioides
AGCCCATGTAATCTGTTCCTCTCCCAAATCACTGAAGCAAAAAGGAAACCTCAGAAGGGGATGGAACCCAAGTAGGGTTTGTCTCTAAGTTGAAGGAGTAAACAGAAACAAATAGGAATGCTGCTTATGTGGCCAGTCAGGACTACAATAAATTTTTCTTCAGTGTTTTCATTTTTTTGGCCCACACCAGCTCTGCAGCCTGCTGCTGACCTGTAACCCCAGCCCACTCAGGGCAAGGGGAGGGATCTGGAAAGTCCCTTGGAACAGTTGTCTTTTTCTTACTAGCATCACTTCTGACCCACCTGTGGATATCCTGTTCTTCAGAGATCTGCTAATCTCTGCTAAATATTTAGACATTTTTAAGAGCAGCCCTTTTTCCAGTCAAGAAATTCAAAGAGTTCAAACAGCTGTTGTGTATTAACTAAGAAGATGATTCCTCAAATACCTAAGCTTTAATTACTTTAAAATCAATCTTTTTTTGATATTACAAATGTGTATAATTTTTCCCCTAGCTGGCGAGATACAGAAGGGAAAATTAGTGAAATATTAAACATCACTAAATATATTCAGTATGGCAGGTAACACAAACTGTATAGGAAAAAAAGAAAACCTTTCCTGAAGCAGTGAGGAGGTGCTTGCAACCAAATACTTGTTTCTGTTCCTGCTGGCAATGAGAGCATTATGTACACATACAGTTTTGCACTATGGATCAAGCATAAAAAAAGTTCAGTCACACAAAATCTCCTTCCTGCAAAGCAGCTGGGTTGCTCCACATTATGCTCAGGTGAAGGAGCCAGCTATGGTTTAGGAGACTTTCTGTACTGGTGACAATGTGCCCCATCACCCACCTCTGAGGCAGTGATTCACAGCTTCCAGCAGAGCTCCAAGGTGGAGGCTGGCACCCCTCCTTTCTTTACTGCTAGGTTTCACTGCCCGATTTCTCACCTTATAAAATGGGATCTGTTTCTATTTACATGTGAAGAAGAGCTGGTTTACCTCTAGTGCAACAAATGGGATGCAGAACTAACAATGTTTTAACTTTCTAAAACAAAGTCACTTGTGATCATGTTGTCAACTGCAATAATTTTATTTTGATTAAGTTCCCATTTGACTGAATATACAGTTAGCATTATTTCTTAAGCAAAAAAAAATATTTACTGGAGAAAAGTAGATACTGTATGTGTAAGTTTTATTTAATATTATTAGTTCCAGGTGGCAGTCTACTCATAATCTAAATCTCACTCTTTTTCATTATAGAAACTATAGAAAGCATAAAGCATGGCATAATAATCTAATCTTCTAAATTGATGTTTCTTTTCTTTTTGCTTACAATAGCATGGATCATCTGAAACATTGCCTGCATAAATGTATCATTTGTCACAAGCTAAAAACTGTCATCATTAAGTTGATTAATCAAATGCTGTTCTAAAAGATAGATTGAAACACAAAACACTCAGTCTAGTGCCATATAATGAAGAGATTAATTTGAGGCACAAGACAACCAATTTAGTATAACTCTAAGCTCATGCTTTATTTAGAAAGCCATCAATTAGTATATTTTTCTTTATGTACTATTTAGTCTTTCTAAACAATGAGAAGGTGATTTGCTCCAAAGTCAATTTGCTTTCTGTAAACAGAAAGGGTTAGTTAAGCATCTTCTTGCTCTGCAATTCTATAAACTGCAACCTTGACTTGGAGTGCAAAAAAGGAAATTAATGATGGAGTAGAATTTACAGTGGAATTGCTCCTCTCAGGTTAGCACTAATTTCCTTTCTACAATGTAATTATAACCTGCTAGTAGAGGGATTGACAGTAAGGAAAGTCTCAAAAGTGTTTCATTCCTTCATTATCTTGGATCTCACTCTCTCTAGGATTAATATGGTCCATATGCAGACAAGCCTCTGTCACAAACAAAGTTGAAAAGATACTTATTCTGCTTTTATTGTTTAGGAAAGTGAAAAAAGATGAAATGATGTGTCAAACTGTCCTTTCCCAGTCGTTAGTGAAAGTCACTGGACTGTGATGGATTAAAAGGGTGTACAGCACCTCTGTTTTCCCTTCACAAACCGCTTGATATCTCAAACACTATTAAAAATCAGCAACCAGAAAAACACAACCATTTCATCTATCATATTATTCAATGGCACTAGAATAGTGCAATGGGTTGATTAGTCACAACAGAGACCAAATCTATCATGCGGGAGCACATAAAGGCCACGGCCACGCTCCACCAGCCTCCTGCCACGTCCCACTTTCCACTGGCCAAAATCTGAGGACCCACCATGGACCCTACACAGACTCACAGGTGCCAACATTATGGGCTAGAAGACAGCACACAGGCAAGCCCCCACACCCTCACCTCCCCAAGGTAACAAAAGTGACCCCTCATTACCCAGCCCTGGCAGCTCCCTCCCCGAGAGATCATGAGCAGGATGCGGTGTGGCTTCTCTGCCCGTGGGGGATGCTCACACACAGACAGGGAGACACGAGCACGCACATTTTCCCGGTTACGCTAAATAAGAATTTTAAGACGTTAACTTATCAAAAATACACTAGAGGAAAAAGAAACAGCATGGATGTTACCCCCTACTAATGAGGCACGATTGCATAATTATTATAATACACACACTTCTCTCCACAGAGGACTATTTATAAACACAGAAACTGTTGAGTTTGTACTGGAGTCATATGTACAAATTGTTTTTCTCCTGCAGTTTGTGAGTCTGTTGGTTGCTGTTTGTTTTTGCTTTTTTCTTACTGTAGTAATATTTAACGCATTTCACAAGACTACATGCAGTCATTTAAAATCTTGGAGAAACTTGGGTCATTACTACTTGCTGCCCTAAATGAGAATATAAAGAAAAAATACTAACTACAGCTACAGGCATAGCTGTTATTAAAGTATTCAGTTACTGCAGGTTCAGGTTCAAAGAGTACATGTAGGGAACAATGGAGCTACCAGAGGAAGACCTGACAAGCTGTGATTGAAAGGCCGACAAGAGTCTGAAAATCACATCAGTGTCTCCCACTCCCTATTCTCTCTCTCCCATACCCAAAAGCTGCTCATGGCACACACAATCAAGACCATTGCACGCTGAACCCCACCAGATACATCTTCCACCTGCTAAAGTCCACTCCTTGGGAAGAGGATGAAGGCGGGTAGTCTCTGGTCTCCTCTGCAGGGCAGGAGAAGTTGAAGCTGCCTGCCAGGGCATCCAAATGCCTGTCCTTGAAGCCTGGCCTCATTGCTCTGCTCCCTCCAGTTAGGTTGTCAGGACTGGGTGCCCTGCAGGTGGCGAGTCTCTTCTGCAGCTGAAGAAGCATCTCCCAAGGCCAGGTGGTGCAGGACAGTGGCAGGAGCAACCCAGGACAGTGCCACCAGCACAACCGGCAAACCTGCCTGTATCTGAGTGGAATTTGGGCCCAGCTGCATGGCTAATTAAAAATAAATCACTATGAATATTAAAATGTTGCAGAAAGATCCCACTAGAGGACCCAGGTCCCTCACAGAGTCAGAAGAGTGGTGCTAGTCAGGCAGAGAAAGCAGTGTTGCATGCCAATTAAAGCTGAATATCGATAAATTGTGGTGTATCAAAGAGGAAGAAAGATCTATCCCACTTGCAGTGTGGTCATCCTCCATACCATATAGAAATTCATCATACTAAAAACCAAACTCATTTAACCAGGTTTAGCTTATGGATCACACTACATAATATCTGAGAAAACATAACAAGGGGAGTAAAATTAGAGATATAAAAAGCCCTTGTGGAAATGTAAAACATTAAACCACTATATATTTTTCTGCTGCCTAGATGTGCTGTACTTCAGGGAACATTCTCCATCACCTTGACAGCATGCTTCCTTTCTGTATACTGAAGTTTATTTACCTGAATTATTAATGTTGCTTTTGTTTGTAGCTATATCTTAATTTTCTTCTTTTCATTCACCTGTCATGATTGTTTTGATTCACATCCCAGGATGATGCACAAAATATTTCCTCTGGAAACACTGTAGTGTCACCAATATTTTTGCTCTGTTAACAGATTATTCTGTCTTCACAGTAAAACCAGATCATTTCATTTTTTTCATTAAAACTGTCAATCACCAAGATTATGCTTTAAATGTGTTGAGCGGATAAAAGATAGAACTTAAACTACATATCGTATGTCAGCAGAGAGCACCGAGTGCCCCACAAATAGAGAAAGCAATTCTGTCCTCCTCCTAAATGAAAAATATGCCCACAGCAGCAAACCAGGTATCCTCAAACAATTAGTAACATTCATGACAAAATTATTTTGCATACAATGTGGAGTAATGCAGCTGTGCTAGTGCATTTACTACTTGTGGAAAGAAGAAGAAATAAACCCTGTGGATTTTATTATGCATTCAGTCTTATTTGCTGTTTCTTCTGCCTAGGCCAAGATTTTAGAAAGCAGAAAAGTATATTTGTGTTTAAATGGTGGGGTTTTTTTTAATACAAAGAGCTGATAAAATTTAAGGTGAAAATATTTAACAATTAAAGAAATGTCAAATGAATATCCACAAATTTTATAGTACAGGAAGGGGTGGCGGGGGGAGAGGGGGTGATGGAAAGTTTTGGTGATATTTATTTTAAAAGATGTGTTAAAGTTTTTATTTGGGAAGCAGAGTAGAAAGAGAACTCTTACTTACCTAGAAGATACCTGGAACTTATTTTTCTCCCCTCCCTCTCATTTTTTAAGTATATCTACCCATCTTAGATACAAAATTCAAAAAGATTCTCCTGAAGACACAATATGGAGAGACCATATGTACAAATAGCACACAATTTCAAACAGACTAGGCTCATTGGAAAAAAAAAACCCACCATTTTTTTTTATTTGCCTTTGATTTCTTTCAGAAGAATAAAATGAAAGGGACAGTGATACATATTTTAAGCCCTGTGAATTCACAATGGGGCTTTAGAATAAAGAGGTAAAAAACCTTTGAACTAAACAAAGGTCCATCGTGGTGCACTTCTTTTTCACAAGCACCTTATAAAGGAAATTATGCTAGAGAGAGGGTCCAGCTGGCTTTTGCCACTACACCTCTCCTCCACAACACCTCAGTATCCTTCCCAGCCCCATCAATCTCCTGTATGCCATGTCATTGACTCCTCTTGGACCTGATCTCTTAGCTCATAGAGCTGTTTTTTAGTCGAATGCCCTGTGAAACTATCCACTCATGAGCTTACATCTGAGTGTCTCTTTGTACTAAGCAAAGCCTACAGTCTAGCAGGCTGCATTAACTTGATTAAAGTGGGAGCATAGACAGTTACTTAGGCTCTTACTTTGCTCTTAGATTAAAGACAAGAAAGCCTCCTTCTCTCAAGGTTTTTTTGCAAAACTGCAACTTTCAAAAGGGTCAGCAAAAGACAAAGGCTCTTATAACAGAAGGAAAGAGGCTTTTATAACAAATGATTTCTAATTGCTCCTTTGTTCCAAAAAGACAGCAGTTACACCAGCTGAAACATAACAAGCCATCAGCATTTCTTGATGGAAAGCTTGCATGCAGGGCTGCAAAGAAAGAGCTTTCTCTACATTCCAATAATTTCAAGAACATTATTTCCTTGTAAATAATACCTTATTTAATCCACTTAAACCCAGAAGAGAAGCACGTATGACTGACTGTGCATAATAGTCTATTTTCACTAGCAGACTGTAGAGCTGCTTGTGAATTCCTTCTGTTTCATCTCTAAGGAGCAAGATGAGGAAAGTCCTCAGCCATGGGTTTTCTTCCTGTGTATGACATTTCATGTTCCTTATCAAAAAAATTCTAATGAGGAAATCAGTGGGCTAAGATTCTGACCTAATGCCACAAAGTGGATTATTTCAATTTTACAGATGTGCAAGGGGTATAAACAATTGCAATAACCAAGCTCACATTTGCAGCAGATAACCATTAAAAACACTGCCAGCTTTGAAAAAACAATCACTCTGCAGGCTAGCTGCTACCTTCAGCAACACTTGTGCAAAATTGAGCTACATACTTTCTGGACATAACCTACTCATTAGCAAAGAGTAGTAAATTTGAATTTTCTGTTAACTTGAATTTTCTATAAACTCCAGTGTGCAAGTGTACATCCATATCTGCACAGATGCATGATTGTGCACAAATGAAGCTGTTAATTTCTAGGTGAAGATCAAAGTTCATGCAGCCACCATGGCAGCAGTGCCAGGCACCTGGCTCCTACTCAGGCCAGTACGCTCTCTGCACAACTGGCTACAGGCTGGGCTAAGTGCTTCACTTTCCCTGTGAGTACAAGCAACAGCCACAAGTCCAAGACTACAGCTACAAAGGGTTGGGAAACACATTTAGGTCCCAGATGGATGTGTTAAGCTGTACGTGGATAATAAAAACAGGAGAGAAAGAAGGGTGTTTTGGTGGCACATAGCCCAGAATCTGCAGAGAGAACGAAAGCATATCACCAGTACTATACTCACCAGGAAGGGGCTGCACCTCACAGGTTTTAATTGAGGCTCTCAGGACATGTGGTTTCAATTCTCACATGTTTTTAGTTACCACATCAGCAAGGAGATTGGCAAAGGCATGCAGGTGCATGGGAACACAGAAACCCTGATGTGCCCCAATTACCTGGCACACAAAGATGCATTTGTTTTTAAACCTTGATGGAGGCAAAACCAGCAGAGGGAACACTGGGTGAGGCCCCTTTCTTACCTCCATGGTATAAAGCCATCTTTTTTCTCCCAGGCTCAGTCATCTCTCCATTTGACAGATCTTTGTAGAAGATTGCCAGTACCCAAAGGTCCTACCATAACGCCAGTCCCCCTCCTTCATCCAGAGGAAGGAACAATCCTCATTCCTGCCCTGCTTCATCTGGAAGAGCCCCTGGCATCCTTTAGCTGGAACAACTGCCTCCCTCTCTCTGGAGTTAAGCAAGGTGACTTTTTGGGGCAGGAGCTCTCTGGCTCCTGTCAAGTGCTGCTTGAAAAACTAATTTTCTCTTGGGAAAAAAAAACAAAAACAACCAAAACAAACAAAAACTAAAATCAACACACCAAAACCAACACACCAAAACCAGAACATTGATTACTCTTAAAGAGGCCCTCTCAACTTCCCTTTGAGGACTCCCATTGATCTCAGCTCTGTTTTCCCTTGCAGGCAAAAAGAGATAATCATTCTCTTGACATTCTCCTTTCTTCAGCAGACTGGGCTAATAGGGAGATTTTTATTTCAAATATACATGTAACTGTGATGTACTCTGGACACGGCTCATGCTCCTCTGCCAACATACAATGACACATTGAGTGATAGGCTATATTTCTATCAAGGAATGCAGAAAGAATTATGATGGCAAGCATCCCCTCTCCTATTTGTAGGACTTCTGCATGTGACTGAGAGCCCACATACACTCAAAGAGCACCCAAAAGTGAAACCAATTTGGGAAAATTATTTCAAATGACATCTACTCTTTTGGGATCCCTAGGATTGAGAGTAGCAAGGGTGCAGGCTAAAGCACAAATTCCCAGTGAGACGCACACACAAATCACAATATTCTTAAATTCAGACTCTTATATGACAGAAAATAACACAAATATACGGACGTGGAAGGTTGGGG
>JAOEGS010002296.1:48021-63343 GCA_025447755.1 Corythornis vintsioides
GAGAAAAAACAAGATAAAAAAAATTTATAAATAATAGTAGAAGAAAAAAAATAAAGAGAGGAGAGGGGGGGGGGGGGGGGGGGGGGGGGGGGGGGGGGGGGGGGGGAAGGGGGTGGTACTAAAGTACTTTACTTGCTGGTGTAACAGAATTTCTACCACAAACTAGAAGTCTAATGTATTTAATCAGTCCTTTGTTGATTTTGTAACTCCTAATTTCATCAAACAAGGACTGTATCTCCAGGAGCTCCTCTAACAAAGGGGCCCCATGTTATTGCAATGATTATCCACTTATAAAGAAACTTGCAGCAGTGGGAACTGACTAAAGACAGACATACAGAGAATGGAAGTGTGAAAGGGTGTGCGAAGGAAAGAGTTTTACTTTATTCTATAGGCAGAGTGAAGAAAGTCATACCTGGAAGTCTTGAGATGAGCAGAGTTGAGGTCCTTGGTGTTAGCATTGCACCCACTTGCTTTCTCCTCTTTTCCTATTTCCTTCAACTTCTTTCTCTTGCCATGTGTAGACTTCATATGGAAAACCTACTCTGTTTCTTATAGAGTCTTTTTACACATGCAAGCTAAAAAGAGCTCAGCTAAAAGTACTGTATGGGGCAGTTATAGCAGAGAACAAAACATGTCTGCTAATGCTGAGCTGAGTCAGGGGAGCGATAGATGGTTTCTCCTGCAAACATGAGAGAGGTACCAGAGAGCCATTACCTTGTAAATGACATTTGGAGGAGGATCATTGAGAAGTATCAGCATTTCACAGCTTTCTGGGTTCATCCACAGGGACTAAGACAGACTGTACAATCATACCTAGAAAGTGAAGCACACAATAGTGCATTCCTGTCCTGTACCCCTTACAGGCAACACAATCCCAGAAGGTAGCAAAGGAAAACAGCAGCTTGATTCAGGATCATTTAAGACTGACCACCAATCAAGCCCTTTTATGTTCTTTAAGTGCTAACAGCTCCCACCTGGCTTACCCAAGGCAACCTGGGACAACCTTATTGGTTAAACCTGAAAGCCACACCTCAGACCCTCTGCACCAGCAGCACGGCTGTGGGACAGTAGGTTGCTTGGATGCAAATAGGGAGCTCTGTGTTGCATCTTTCTGTCATGAGAATAGCTGAAATGGGGCTCCTGGCCTGGTAGCTGGGCTGATCAAGAATGTTAAAATCTGTTGGTGTCCCCAGGGCCCTGCTGTGAGCTTGCCTTGGTTTAAGGGTCTTACTCTTGACAGCATGCTGGTCCTCCTAGAGAGGGGATGTGGAAGTCCAGCTCTCCAAGTCTCTTTCACAGTCTTCTGCCTGTGTTGGAGAATTTAGCACCTGGGGCAAATCACATGCACACGGACCACAGAAATGCACCAGCCAGGGTCTTTTTCCAGATGCCTGAAGTCCCTCGTCAAGAATGATTTGGTGGTTGCAAGGAAAAAAAAAAACAAAAACAAAACAAACAAAAAACAAACCAACCAGCAAAACCCACAACTTTTCATAGCTCCATAATTTACCTATTTATTTTGGCTTTCACACCTTCCTGCTTAAATGTGTTGTGAAGGCAGCAGAGCTGGTACACGGCATTTTAGTGAATTGGGTACCCAGGTTTTATCTTAGTCTGAAAGCAAAGCGATGATATACACATATGTGTAATGTAGCACAAAGGCATGTTTACTGAAGCATGCCACCACAATGCTCCAGTTAAAAAAAAATAGCAAGCAACAAATCTGTTTCATCCCCAGCCATACATTAGAAACCATATCTAGCTGCTATTTAGATGATGACCAGAGCAGCACTTCTGGGTAAATATAGATTTGCATCACAGTCCTCTGATGCATCTGCACAGCAATGCATGGCTAGAGCTTAAAAAACTCTGTCTATTCATGAGTTTAGATGTGCATTATATATGTGCATGTATATACATGTATGTGTGAGCACATTCAATACAGGCTTTAAATACTACTTTCCGATATTTATTTAAAATTGCTTTAATTTACAGTGACTGAGAATGAGGTTTCAAAAGCAAGCACTGAGAGGGAAACTGCTCCTCAGCAGACACTCGTGTAAATATGTTACTTTAAAAAGAAAAAAAAAAAAAAAAAAAAAGGCAACAAAGCAACCCTTTCCATCTCTACCAGTGAAATGGCTACAAATGGGCTGCCATTAACTTTTGTTACTTGAGTAGGTGCCTGTAAAGGGCCAGGTGGTGTTTATGCAGATGAATGAGCATGTTACAATGTGTTCTTCCTTTTGGATAAAACATTAGCGTATCAGATGTGACAAATCAGATGTTCATCTTCCGCACTTCTGCATTATTTTACATTGAGAATTAGATAATGTGCTGGCTTAGCTTTTTACTTAGGGTTTGTTTTGGTTTGGTTTGGTTTTGGTTTTTTTTCCTTTTCTTTTCAAGAATAATTTTATACATAAAGTTCTCACAAAACTCTGCATAATCATAGCCTCACCATACTTCTAAGCAACAAGGTATAATTGTGTATTTCCAGGTAGTGGGCTTTGCATTAGATGGAAGTATACATTGTTTAACACGCTGCATAATTATTGTGAAATGGAAATAATGGACCTACATGTTCAGGGTTGTTTTTTTTAATTTTGTTACCCTACCAGAGCAGCAGATAATTCTTGTGTCTCTGGCAGCAGCAGCAGGAAGATAAATATTAGAATGTCTTACAACCAGAGGTATGCAAATAATTGAATCCTCAGTTTGGTGGCTAAAGTGGAAAAATAACCTTTCATTTTGAGCTGATGAAAAAAAAAAAAAAAGGTATTTGGGTTCATAACAAGAATAAATAATATTTTGTGGTTATGACTGATCTAGTAGTATTTATCCATATCTGGTGTCAAAACATGGCCCTTAGATTTAAAAAATTGGAATCTTTAGCTTTAAAAAAAAACCAAAACAAACTAACAAAACAAAACTACCCCCAAAAAAAGTTCTATAATTTAATTTTGTCTATCTGAAACCCTTTGAAGGTTTCAGTTTCAACCATCAGGAAGTGGCATTTTTAATGAGCAGATCATGTGCTCGAGATATTTCACCTCACTCCAATTCAAATGTTCAACAATAATTTTGCATCTATCTGACAACTGGACCACACCTGTCCTTCCATTTTTATGTTATTTATTTACACTGTCAAATCAACACAGTTTTCCACTTTGAGGAGTTAGAATATATTCAGCAAATAACATAGTCATGGCCCTTATGGGCTGTACATTTTGCCATTAATTGCCCTCAAAGAAATCATCTCTTGCATAGCTACTCTGAACGGGTCTTAAGCCCTGTGTAGACCTAATTCCTTTCTTCACCAGAAACACAGGCCAGTCTAGGAGGAAAAACGTGGATCTACACTTCCTTGTACTAGAGAAGGACCGTAACAGTGCCCAGCACAGGCTAAATCCAGGTACATACCAGTTGTGGGGCCAAATGCATCTCATGGGGATTCCGTTGGTGGGAATAATTTGGCCATTATTTTTATAGAACCAACAAATTGGTGGATGATTGTATTAAAAACACAAACTGTGAGTACAAGAGCAACTGTCCAAAGGTTCAGCTGGTCCTGCAGTTGAAGGAAGGCTTTGCTGCACATGTGTTTCCCAAGGACTGCCTGCAGGAGATGAGCACGGATGGGATGTCATAGAGAAGACTGTGTGGTAGAGCCAGCCTTGCAGGATTCACCGAGGAAAGATAGACCAGGTGCTCTCTGCACTGCAGGATGTCTTTCCCTGGCAGAGAGTTGAGCCAGAAGCTGAAAATGCCTCAGTTTGCCCAGGGTCTGGCTTAACCTCAGTACAAACAAATCACAGGACTGGAAAAACTCTTCAAGATTAGGTACTTCTTTTTCACAATTAAATAGGTGCATTTATAGCTCAACAAGATTCACTTTCCTTGAGTGACACCAACAGAAGACACAACTGCTCCAGTTAAATGCACAGCTCATTTCTGTCTACATCTTGTAGGCAACATGTTCAAATGTATTCAAAATCAAGGCTGCAAAAGAATTTCTCATCATCAAAGACAGCAGCTTTAGTTCCCATAATTGTGTTGTTTTGTCCAAGGCTGAAAGTATAAAACAATGCTGCTGGGGGACAGCAGTTGCAGTACCTGTGTGGTCTCACTGTCATGTGTCATGCAGCCATCTCGGTATGAGCACTATATGAGGTCCCATAAGAATAGTCTAAATTTACCTTTGAATTGCAGAAGAGTGGCAGCACTACTGCGGAGAGCACTTTCTCCCATTGTCCTAAAGGCCAAAAGCTAGTAGCTTGCTCCTGGTTTGGTCACTGCAGCCTCGGGAGCTAGAATTGGTCAGTCTGTGCCTCTTGCCAGCTCCAGAGTGACCTACTAAGGGTTACTTAAATTCATAGCCTAGATTTTTTTCCTATAATTTCACCTATCTGTTGCCAATATAGCAGCCTAAAGCTGCTAAGATAAATATTTCCACAAATTGAAGATGGGGACTCCAATTTGAGGATGCTTTTCATTAGGATCTACAAATTTTCAATCAAATGAGAATGTCTCTCCAAGTATCTCCAACACATCAAGCACAGGAGGTGCACATTGAGCTCTGGGATGGGGGCAGGTACAGGGGTATCTGCACAGTGACAGCCTGGGGGATGTGCTGGTGGTGCCCTGGCTCTGCCTCTCACATCAGCATGAATCTGCACAGGACAGCACCTGGAAAGTCGATCAGCATAGACTTCTTCGTTGCCTCCAAAAAGAACCTTCACATCCTAAAGACCCTGGAGAAGGAGTTGCCCCTGCTTGACTTCCAAATGCATTGATGAGGCAAGGCCAGGAATACCACCCTTGGGTGGACATGTCTTCAATGGCCTCGCTCTGTCTGGGCTACACATTTACTTGCTGCCTACCTCCTCCTTGCATTAGTAAGGGAAGGCTTTCCAGGTCCCGTGCTTTCTGATCTAGCCCCATCTCCCACACTCAGCTCAAATAAACACAAGAGGAAAAGTTCATTCAATGTCTCTCACCTGGAGAAGGCCTTCCCTTCAAGTACCTTAGTACTCCACAGCTAAGATGCCCTTTGGGAAAGGAAGCAACCATGTTCTGTAAGGGGTTCATCAGTACCAAAGACGTCCTCATCTCTATGAATGGGTCCAGAATGTACACCAAGACAAGTGTGTTCTTATCCCACACCCAAAAAAGCAACCTGCTTCCAACAAAGCACAACCTCACCAAGACAGACATTAGTTGTTGTTTAGGGAATCTTATTGTGAATGATTAATAGTCATTTTATTTTTCACACAGAACTCCCACAATGTGTGCAAGGAGATTTTTTTTCTTCCTATTTCATATGACCCCAGTAGCACCATTGTTTCCGACTTACCTAAGAAAAGTGCTTCTGGGGAAAATTCAGCTAGCGAAACAGCCATAATTCTATCTTCCTGTACATCATCCTGTTGGTTTTATTAAAAAAAAAAAAAAAAAAAAAAAAGGAAGAAAAGAAATCAAACAATAAGAGTTATCAATCCTTGTCCACAACTTACATTTGGTTTTACACTGCAGGTCGCAGCATGTGTACCTCTGATTTCTGCTAACTGGTCTCAGCCTAGTATTTTCACACCTTTTTTGTACTAAATGCTTACAACTGGTCACTCCACTAGAAACTGTCACCGTAAGACCCTTATTTAGAATTTTAACAACACAAAAAAAAGCACCAGAAATGAGTCTCAAAATAACAATATTTTATTGTTTGCATTGCAATAAATTCCTGCAAATGCATCCCATTATCTTTTTATACAATTAAACACATAATGCCTAACTGTTAAGGTATTAGCCCAGCTGGGTACAAATGCAGGCTGCTGCCAGTCTGAACAGACCTCGACTGTCTTTTAATAATTACCTGAATAAAAGAAAAATAATGAAGTGTTGTAGATTGCTCATCCAAACTGGTAAAAAGCTGTTTGCAAAGGATAACTACAAGGAAAGTGAGACGTTGGGCTTTGCTAATAAATAATTCTCAGAAATATCAGCTCCCAATTTACTACTTGTACACAATGGGCCAGTTGAAACTTGCAGGATGAGCCAATTTGCCACAGCTCTTGTTTTGAGTCTTTGTGAAACTGCTGCACAAGCACAGTGGGGGCTGCTTGCATCTATCCCTGGAGTCAATCAGTGGGCCTTTGTTTCCCACTGGTCAAAAATATCAGGTGGCTTTGAGAGTCTAATTATCAATGAAAAATTAAATTCTGTAGAGGAACATAGCCCCCTGCCTTCTGCCCTCATTCATGGGGTGTGAGTATCAGGGTATTTGTTGTAATTCAAAATGTATTCAAGCCAAATTGGGAACTTCATGGGTGGGAGAGACAGAAATCTAAATGTGAAAACAGGAATTGAGAGCCTCACTGGAAAATCAGCAAGTATCTCCTTCCGCTGCCTTAGAAATGGCATGTGGAGCCCTAATTGTGCAAAATGCTTTCTTGGAAGCTCCTCCCATCAGGGATTTCTCATTACAAATTGTTAAGCCAATTCTATACTTATGTGGTTCCGCAGTTTCCTGGACTTGGGAAAGCTTTTAAGTTAAATGAACTACCAAATCAGGGTCTAGCTCTCTCAGGAATGGAACAGGAAGAAGCAGAGACCTCTGTCAGGACACAGAGACAGAAAGAAGAGGCACCAGCCAGCCAGTCACCAGTACCTTTTGCTCAGAGACATCCTTTTGGCATCACAGAAACCAGGAGAAGCTCATATAAACAACTTCTAGCTAAGTAGAGTACAAAGCCACTAGAAATAGTGCACAATGGCCAGGTAAAGGTGTAATGTCCATCCATCTCCCATTCAAGAAGCAGACACAAACCAGGCATCTCTGATGCTTGCGATGGAGATGCCAGGCTTGGGCTCCTGAGTACATCGACCTTTCAGCCCTGAGTTGTAAGTTAATGCAGAAAAAAAACCCAAAACAGCCCTTAACAGAGCAGACTGTATTTCCTTACCTGTTGATCATTTTCTGGCAACCAACACTCAGGATTTCTCGCAAGGGCTGAATCTGCTTCCCAACAGGACAGTAAGTGCTGAAGCAGAGAGGGATGTGTGACACAGACGTGTGGTAGCTAACAGAAGGCAGCAGCTCAGCTTCCTCACTTTCCCATCACTGTCTTTATTTTTGAACATGTGTATGAAATGCAGCCACCCCCCAGGTCACAGGTGAATTTCCCTCTCAAAGTACATAGTAAAAGAGATCATAATTGTTCCTCAACACAAGAGAAGGAGATGTATCTGCATCACTCACTGCATATGCAAATATGCTAAATAAGTCCTGATTAGCTCTCCTCACTGTCTAGACACTGGACATCCTTGTCTTCTCTGTGCCCAGGAAATCTTTTTCTGCAAGAAAATTTATTAAGTCTGTAGTTAAACAGCCTTCAATCTACAAGCCTTCCTAGTTACACACCTGGAAATCACTTTCATCTCCTCCATCACTGACACATACAATGAAACATAGCAACTTCTCAGAGCTGTCTGTCCTGAGAGCTTTTCTAAAAGGAACTGACCAAAAGGAGATCATTGACCATCCAGGCAATGAGAGGAACAACCACCTCCCAGGCCAGAATTTTGTCTAGCAGAATACTCTGCATTTGTTATTATTTTGCCTGGCTACTTGGTTTGGACAATGATTTTTGTTCTGACACAAAGCCCTTGTAGAACATACAACAAAGAGCATATCAGAGCAATGAAGAGATAGAAGTGGATGGACAGAGGGTGCTTTGTCATTCTGGGTATAATTACAATTCCTGGCTGCCTCTCTTCTCACTGGAAGCTCAGTGGCAAAAGTAGAAAGGCCTTCTGCAACATATGAAAACCAAGTCCTATAGACTTAAATCACACACTGCTGTCATGGGGGCTGTTCCACAATTAAAGGGTATCCACAGGAGGAAGGGATGGTGAGTGTACAGAAGCATTTGCATCATGGTTTCCAAAGTTGGCTCCTGCCCTAACAGGGTCTGCTAACAGCTCGTCCCTCTGTGCCTCCTCTTCACACTGGCTGCTCTGCACAAGAATTGCAGCCTTGCATTCCACTAGACAAGCTTGGGTGGATAAGTACAGATAAAAATGTCCTTACAGAAGGCAAAAATCTAATAGAAAACTGTTTTTAAAAAATGCATTTTAAGATTTTCATCCTTTCTCCCATAATGCCCAGAATACCTCAAAATAGTTTTAAATGCTGTTTAAGGTTGCATCATACATTTTATACCATCAATTATTAAATGACTTAATGGACAATGCATTAGAAAGAAAACAGGCAAATTACAGAATAATTTAACTGTTGCAAAGAAACAGAGCAACTTGCAGGACGTAAAACACTCTATTTTGACACAGAATGCCTGAAGCTAAAGCAATTAAGGCTGCAAAATATTGCCGGCTGACATGATGTGTATGTAAATTTGTCATTCATTGGCAAGGGTTTGTAACAATCACAAGTAATGTGCACAATAAAACAACCATGTGGTATAAAATGCTTTCTGCTAAGAGTACTCAGAAAATGGTGGTTATGTATCATTTAAGCATATTATTATTATACATATAGTAGTTGTTAATGACAAAAGATACCTCTTCAATAGCAGTAGCACAAAGAAAGATAGACCTTCAAAATATTATTTACCATTATTTGTGTGTAGGATCATGAAGGAAATATTTTTTAAGTTCCTTTTAAGAGCTACCGTGAGCTCTTCACCAGAGATTCAAATTCTAGTGAATCAACCCCTCCAGGCTAGTTTAAAAAAGCTCACAAACTCCCTGCACTTTGCCGGGAGAGCTAGCAACAAAAGAGGTGCCTGAAAGATGCCAATATTTACGTGGTTGAGTTGGTTATTTCATGTAAAACCAAGAGCAATTAAAGAGGCAATGAGACTTTTTAGGACCTCATCAAAAGGCAGTAGATTTAACTATTGATCTTTCCAATCTGTACATCTGTGCAAGCTGCCCAACTCAAGAGCAGGAGAAGGCCACGGTACCAAGGAGAAGCCTGACTTTTTGGGTGCCCCAAAGGTGGTGGGAAGCAGGAGATGCTTGTTCACCAAGGTCATTATAATGAGGCATGTACCACCTTCTGCTATAACTTCTCTTCTAAAAGAATTTTAAAATCAGTCCTCGGGAGCCTGAGCTCAGTCTTAAGCCCTTTATTACATGAAGAAGAGATAAAAAAACCCCAAACAAACAAAACAACAACCAAACAACAAAAGAAAACAACAAAACAATAATACACACACACACACACACACACAAAAAAAAAAAAAAAAAAAGCAGTGGAGGAGGCTCAGATACTGTCAACCAGGACTCACAATCCCATGCCCCACAGGTGCTCTTGCTGGGTCCAGCCTCACCATTGACCCTGGGGAAGGCACAAGCTCCAATGATGCCTCAGACATGCTTGCACACTCCATTCCACCACAGGAAGACTGACTGGTTCAGGTAACCAGTAACTTAGGACTACCACAGGACACAGACCTAGACAAAACTGAAGATGAAGCCCAGCATAAGGAGCCCTGCCTTATCTGTGTGGGGTGGTGGGTTTCTGGAGGTGTTGAGGTCCCTCATTTGAGCTCATTTGGCCCTGGCAGGCAGAGCAAAGCTTTCTCTGCAGACCAGTTCAATCTTCCAGCTACACCAGCGCTCCTCAGCGATAGGAGTCTGTCAAAAGCAAACCCTTCCCTGACCAAACTTCCCCGAGCATCTCTGCAAAGCTGCCCTAGATGATATCCTTCCTTCCAGCACTTAGGTGCTCTATCCTGTCACCTTATCTCCAAGCAGAACACCTGTTTGGAGGGCAAAATATGTTTTCCTGTAAATCCCTTAACCCCAGGTAATTTATCTCAACAGTAGTTGGGTAAGATCACTGACCAGCAACAGTCTTTGACACGGGGAGTACAAGTGAGATCTTGTTAGAAGCACAAGGAGCTCTCGGGCACAGGCACCTCAGTTCTCAACGATACCTGTGCCTCCACCAGCATCCCTCAGCCCATACAAGGAAATTCCCCAAACTGTCACAAACTGCCAGACATTCAGCAGGTTTTGTTTTTCCCAGTGATTTTGCTGATGAGGTGAATTAAGATGTCTCCAAATTTTAGACACAATTTAGGCTACATTTCAGGAATCCATCCTACAATAAGCCTTCACCAGAGCAAATCATGACATTTCCCTGAAACAAGATTTTAGCACCCCATCTATTACCTTTAAACATCCCATTTGTAGGGTATAGAAAAGAAGTAGATATCCCAAAGTGTCATGTTTTATGACAGGCAAGAGCAAGGCAAGCACCTGCCCAGGCTTCTCCTCCTTCTCTGCACTGCATCACATCACATCACAACACATCCTGCTAAGGATGGTGGCAACAAAATGACACTGCAGAAGGAACTTGGGGTAACAGAATTCCACTGTGGTGGCTGCAGGCAGAGACTTAAGTCAGCATCTCCTGCATGCCTACCAAAACACCAAGTTCAGCCAATAAAAAACAAACAAACAAACAAACATTGTACTTTGCACCCACTCAGGACTAAGCTCCCTCCGGTGCTCTGGACAGCCATAGTTAGAAAAAAACCCAAACATTTCCAATTGTCTTGCCAGCATCAGAGCAGATCATGGCAAAGAGTGATACTTTAATATACCTTGTCTCTTTTTCATCCGATGTCCTTTCTCATCTTTTTCAAGTCCCTCTCTTGCAGTTTGATGCCAAAGGGTAGGAGAAGAGGGTGAATTTTAAACCATCTCTCCATATAAATAGAATAGGTTATGCATGCCTCTCTGAAGTACAGTATTAATCCCAATTGTGCCATAAAATATATATATGACTCACTTGAGCCTTGTTCTCTGGTGAATTATGAACTATTATTTCACTCATGGGATAAGTATTATGTCTCTTAAGAGACTATCACCTTTCCTCCATTTTATAATATAAAACTTCATTGAAACCTGCCATGCCTGATATAAGCAACTTCTTGTGATGCACATTAAATCTTTTCCTTTTACAGTTTCCTTCATTTAGCTGATATTCACGTCAGGGTGAGTTCTTTTAGATGTAGCATAAGCATAAATTAGTATGTAAGAGAAGTAGTCATTTACCAGAATTTTTTCTTTAATAAATCTGGTGATATTTATATTTCATCACAGAGCAGAAAGATATTTTTTTTACACATTTAAAGATTTATTCCTGTAGTAAGTATCCAATTAATAGGGCTTTAGCATGCAGACGGGATTTGTATTTATGCTGAAGAAAATGTGTTCTCATTATACTTTTATTCTCATGTTAGATTTATCGTGGGTTCCATTATAATTTATTTTAGTAGCTCTGTTTTCTAATTCTTTATATTTACATGTCTTTTCCAACAAAAATAATAATACATAAATAATACCTGACAACACTTTGCAGATTTTCTCTATTTGTCTGCTTTAATTCTATGAGCATCTTGGAAAGGAAATGCTGTGAACTACAAAGGAAATCTCTATGTGATTTCTATTACATGAAAAATTATCATTTTTATATCCTCTTCACTCTGCCAAGTTCTTTCCAACTTCCAGTTTGCAATGCATGAAAGTAGGCAAGAAACGGTAGCAAAAGCCAAATAGGAATGCTCAATACATACACTTAAATTTTCAATGCATTGCTGCAATTAGTGGTGTCAGAGGAGAACCTGCTGCATTGCAGCAAAGAGCTCTTTCCTATTTACTGTCACATGTATTTTTTCCATAGATTTCTTGGATTGCTGGCATGGGGTTTGTGACAACACAATCCTACCACTTCTATTCTTCAAACTGCTGCTTAGAATGGTCAGTAATGCTTTGCCCAATCCTTAACCCAACCTGCTGAGCTTTCCACTGGTGTGCAGAAGGATGGGAGTTTGAAGCTACAGTAGGACCGGTCTCAGCAATCAGCAGCCAACATTTCAAACATGAGATCATCTTATACTGAGCAAGCGTTTGCACACACACTGCATATCCTACCAGAAAGTTTCCTACAGGATGCTATACTGTAGCTTTACCTAGTCTGTGGGGTTAAAACAGCTTTCTCACACAGCCCATCCCAGAGCTTTAGCCCCAGCAGATCAAACTGTCGGCATTCAGGCAGGGCACAGGCAGTGTATGCCTGGAGAAGCTGGCTGAGTTACACTGCAGACATAACACTGTATGTAAGAGCCAAATCTGGACAAGTGCTGCTGCAGTAGATTTTGCTTTCATTTTGCAGTGTACCCTCTGCTGGGAAAAAAAAAATGACTTTGTGTTAGATATCACATCTAATTATTCCTGTTGGGCTGGCCCAGAGAAATGTCAACAGTGCATTGTAAGTGCTAATTGGGGTGTCCATGCTCTGCAGTAGATTTGGGATACAACACCCAACACTGGAGAGGTTAAGCATGTTTTAGAATACTGTACTGTAATGAGCTTAGTCTCCATGGAAGAGGCACAGCTTTGCTGCACACATTTGGTGCTGCATTACCCAAGCCACATGCCAGCATGCTGGTTAAGGCTGGCTGCCCATAGCCACCACCAGCCACCAGGTAAGGTGAGCAGCCTTCCCAAGGCACACTGTCAAGTGTTAGGCAAAACAGTGAAGTGAAGAGAGAAAAAAAAGGGAAAGAGAAAGGAGAAAGGGGAGAAAGAAAAAATAAATTGCTAGGAAGTTAAATAAATAAGAAGTTGCTAGCATGCTTATCTGCTTACCTTGTATCCCTCTGTTTTAGGCAGAAAACCACACTGATCTATTGAGCTTATGTGAAGTATTATGGTTTGGAGATGTCAATACCAGGGCTCTGTTGCAGACACATGCTTTGCTGCTTTTTCCCATAGACTCCTCTATGCTTCTGATGAAATATTAATCCAGCCTTATTTCACAACTTCTAAAGCAGAAAAACGACATCGTTTTAATACATGGTACTTGACCCCACAGGATCCAGCCAAATTACTAGTGGCAAATCCCCCAGTATAGGCTTTTTTGACAGAACTTCATTTTCCAGATTGTTCTGTCCTGCTTCAGAGCACCAGTTTGAGGAAGCTGCCTTTTTCTTTCACAGTGCGAGGGTAGCGGAGCATCTACCATGGCATCCCATCTTTCTAAACACTCAAGGACTGAATCCTCACTTTATACTGATCAGCCCTTAAAACTTTCAGAAATTTTCTTGTTAGATCTTCACACAATGAAAACAGAGTATTTGAAGATACAACATGCCTGCTAGTCTATTGGGTTAAAAAACTGACAGGCAGCTACTCCATGACCTTTTGTGTCATGGGGGACCTCTTGTGCTCCTTAATACATTTTTGCCACTCACTTGGGCAGCATTGCATCAGTAGTGTATCTTGCTTTAAATCAACTTGTGCATATTGCAGGGGACCTTTCATCTCCCAGAGAAGAGGTGCTAGTGGAAATAGGGTTCAACCCAAAACACTATACTTGCTCAGATGGTGAGTCAAGAATATGAAAAATCTGTAAGGACAAAGAGGAAACCTCGGATGTGTTCTCTGTTTCACACAATGCTGACATAATTATTACCCTGTATCTAATGCAAAAGAGGTAAGCAACTGAACTTGCTTCATATTACTCGTGCTTCCCACCCTCAGATTAAAATGTAACAGTGGCAGATTCCACAGAAAACATGGGGCAAACCTCACAGACAAGCTCTTAGCAGAGGATCATGCTGACTCTGGGGACAAGGTCTGGGGAGGGCACTACAGTGTTGTCTCAAAAAGCTCTTCAAGCCATGGGCTGTAGCCTTCCAAAGGGGAAGGTTTAAGAGAAGCTGCACTTCTACTCTGCGCATTCAAATGGGGAGATGTCTCTCACTCTAAGAGACAGCTCACCAAGTCCAAAATTTGCCAAACTGTTCTCAGTGGTGACATCCCGAGGTTAGTCACCTGGGGAATCCTCTTTTCTAGAACAGCATCTCAAGGGAGCAGCTCCAGTTCCTTTTCCTCACTACATATTCATAAACACCAGTGTGGCTACACGTTTGAATAATAATTTCTGATAATAGGTGTTTTAACCTGACCAAATATTAAACAAGTGAGGTTGGCTAAGCTGCCCACCCACCCTAAGTGCTTAGATGTACCCACATGCTGCTGGGCAAAAGTCAGAGGCTGATGTTGTCTCATTTTTTTAGAATGAAATGTGGTATGCCATGTGGACACCTGTGCTTGGTATGGAAGGGAGAGGTATTTGCACATACATGTCAAGCTGGAAAAAAAGCCACTTGAGTTTACATTGGGTCATAACAGAGAACAAATCACTACATGCCTGAATCGAGGTCCAGAAGACCAAAACAAACTGAACAAATGAAAACCTATCTATAAATCATATGTGCACTGCCTGGATCTAGATTTCTAATATTTTTAATGGAAGATGCACATGCTGCATTGCCACACAGAAATGTCCACTTCACATACACTGCAGAAAACAAAAATGGCAAAGAAGAATATCACTCTCATTCTACAGACTTCTTTCACTGACTATATCCTCTAATTGTATTTTTGTTTGCTTTCTGAAATAGCAGAAAATTTGGGGGAGAGGGAAGCTAAATAAATATTTAATGTATCAGCACCTGTCATATAGTTTCTGTGCACCACTACTATCAATTTCCTAGTAGTTCTCCTTCCTTAGCCAACTTCATTAAAGAATAAAAGTAAAGTAATAAGTCATTTCACACTCTGTCTGACCATTATACAATAATAGCAAGATTTCATGCAAGGGTACAACATTATGCCCATCTGCAATCACAGTCTCTTTGCAAAAATCTCAATTCACACTTCACATGCAGCTAACCTTGTTACCGTTCCCTTCCTAAATCCATCAGTCTTGCAGCTGCACGTCTTCACAGCCCAACATCTTAAAATTCATCACTTTGACACCCTCACATCCCTACAGGTCAAGCTAAAGAAGCCAACCAAGAATAATTAAGGGGTACCCCAAATGTTTAGTTTACTTCTAGACAGTGTTTCCTGGAACTAAGTACAGTTCTCTTTGTATGATAAAGATCTATGTAAGGTGCTTGTTTTAAGGGGACAAAAAGGGGACAAACCCCCCAACAAATGTCAGAGCTACCCCCGCACCTTTTCTTTTTTCTTTTTTTTTTTTTTTTTACGAGTATAGCTCTTTGTAGTTGGAATTTGAACAAGAAGCGTGATAATGAGTAGGTTCAAGGAAGGAAAGGTGTTATCTCATTAAGGTAATTACTAAGACATCCCCACCATTACCTCGGTTTGAAAATGTGGCAATTAAAGCGCCCGATATGGGCTCCCAAAGACAAGGGAATACGACAGCCTCGGACTACTTTTGCGTGCTTGGGCCGGGAGGGAGAGGAGCGGGGGAGGG
>JAOEGS010002297.1:0-14980 GCA_025447755.1 Corythornis vintsioides
CCTGCTCAGGCAGGGGGGTTGGACTAGATGATCTTCTAGGTCCCTTCCAACCCCTAATATCTATGAATCTATGATAGCTGATCATACAGCTTTTTTTGTTACATTTACTAATACATTGCAAGAGACTTTTTTTTGTGGCTGCTATAATTGTTACAGGATGTTACATGATACCAGAGTGAAGGTGTAGTCTGTGTTGCTAGTATCCATCCTGGGAGAGGAGGTGAGCAAGTACATGACACAACTGTCCTGATGACTTTTCTAGTGGGAAAAGAGATGGGCTTCCCTACTTTCCGCAAGGCTTTATCAGAGGGCAGTTTACTTTTCTGGAATTAATTTAATGCCTCAAAAGAAATTCAGGCGAGTCAAATCTGAGCTTGAGCACCGGGTAGATGGTTCTGTGCACGGCCTCTGCTTGGTACCATCAGTGTGCTGGCAGCAAGTGAAGTGTTGCTGTTGTTGGCAGGCCTGCGGCAGGAGTACGCGGCAAGCGCTTCCCGCCGCAGCTCGGGCTCTTCCTGCAACTCCACGCGGCGGGGCACGTTCAGCGACCAGGAGCTGGACGCGCAGAGCTTGGAGGATGAAGAGGATGGCACGCACCACACGGTGCACCCTGCTGTGAGCAGGTTCTCCCCTTCGCCTCGCACTTCCCCCTGGCCTTCGCCAAAACAGTCGCCAAGGAATTCTCCTCGCTCCCGCTCCCCCGCTCGAAGCATAGAGTACAGCAGAGTCTCTCCCCAGCCCATGCTCAGCCGGTTGCAGCAGCCTCGTCTTTCTCTGCAGGGCCATCCCACGGATTTGCAGACCAGTAATGTCAAAAATGAAGGTAAAAAGCTCGGGCTCGAATCTGTTGCACAAGTAGCCGTGTGATTGCTGCGAATATGCAGTGCTGAAGCTATATGCCTGTGTAGCACCATGGTTTTCATGTCAGAGATGGTGAAGGAAAAGCAGAGCAAGCAAAGCTCAAGTTCTGGGGGGAAACCCTTGTTGTTGGGTGAGCTGATAGGCTGGTGTTTATTTTAGATGTTACCCAGTCACTCTGGGTGTAGTTGAGTTTCGTGGTGACAGTTCTGTGTTTGGCAGGCAGATGCACTACAGTAAAGCAGAGCCCAAGGGAAACTACCACTCACCAGTAGGGTTAAACCTTGCAGATGACAAAGTGAAATGTAAGGAAAGTAACTGTGGGTAAAGAGTAACATGGCAATTTACAAATGTTGTAGCCTATGAAAGAGCTGAATGCTTTCTTCAGGCAGTGCAGGACTCTGAACTCTTTGAGTGTGAACATAGACTTAATATTGGTACTTAAGTCATGGATTTGTTGGACATTGTAGATATCTCAAAGCTCTGCAAACTGATGTATCATTAAAAAAAAAATCTTGCAGTAATCTTGACACAATACTGCTATATTGGCATAGAACAGAGTAATGTAATCCTGACTTTTTCATGGCAGCTATCTTGCAGAAATTGCTTTAACTGAGTTGAAATTTCACAAGCATATTCCCATTGTAACAAATGTAGTTGTTACCTGGCAAACAGAATCTTAATTCAGAAAGAATATCTATTTAGATAACTCACTTTTTAAAAACTTATTTTATCTTTCAAATAAGATAGATGCAAAATACCTGTGTAGAGATAAAGTAGAAATGCATTTTTAAAGACTTTGTTTTTGTTTGGGGATTTTGGAGGGGGGGTAGTGGGGTGGTTTGGTGGTGGTGGTTTAGTTGGTTGGGTTTTTTTTCCCCACCAATAGCAAAGAGGTCTATGCCACTTGCAGAATTTCATTGTCTAAAAAATGTTATTATTTTAATCAGAAAAATCAGTGTGCTACATTAGAACTTTTGGGGCAGGTAATCCTGCAAATTTCATTAGCTTTTCAGGAATATCTTTGGAAGGGTTAGCTTCAATATCACCTACTGAGAATGGTTTGGGGAAGTATTTGGTATGTAGGAAAATGTACAATTGAAAATCTAAGCAATTATATTGTGACTTTGAGGATTTCTTTCCCATTCTTTTCCTGAAAGTCCTAAAGCATACTAGATGAGCTGCAACAAAAATATCCCATGAGAGGCAAGGTAGTGGAAGCTGGTATCCCACATACCAGAGGGATCAAAATAGAGCATGCAGTCATGTGCTTTTGAAACACTGCCAAGGAATCCTCCTACAGCAGCTTTTGTGCAGTTGGATGTTCAGAGCTGATAGTAGTTAGGGATTTTTTTATTTTATTTTTTTTTTTTACCCCCTTTAGAATGGTTAGAGGGAAATTTGGTTGACAGAGTTGAACAATGTACCAGCTGCAGTGCAAGGCAATGGGAGCTACTAATCCAAGACAGTACACTTGTAGGAATACTTGAAGACTTACTTCTGTTTTCATCTTTAGTGCTTGTGCATGGTTAGAGTACTTCTTTCCTGCATCCCTCTACAGAATCAGGTTGGCCACTCATCCTGACAAGGCTTCTGCACTCTTCTGTCCAAAGTATGTCATCAACCCAGCCCTGCAGGGGTTGGAAATACACAGAATGTCATTAGATTTGAGAAATATTTAATGGCATCTTTTTGTGTTCTGTGAGCAATGGTACAAATTTTAGAAGACATCTGATGAGCCAGTATTAGCTGAATGGACAGTAAAGATGTGAAAGGTGAAGTGTAACTGGACACTTGAATCATTTTGAGTGATGTGTATGTCAAGTTTCTTTCCAAGTGGATGGCTGTTGTGTTTGATGTGGTGCTGGGTAGGCAGTGCCAACGATTGACTCTCATAGTTACTATGTGTTTTTAGTCTTCAGGCAAACACTCTATATTAGAAATAATTTCTAGGTCAAAAACTGTTCAAAACTGGAAATTAGGTTTGCAAGTTCAGTTTCTGTAACAGTGGAGCAAACCCTGGAGAATCATAATCCAGATACATCTCAATTTCAATATACAAGATGCTTTATTTTTCTACACCACGTGTTTAAAACATACCTTCTTTTTAAAATATTTGTAATGTGATAGATCTGAGAATAATGCAGAACTTTTATTGAATATAATGGAAGAACTGTAATGTAACAAAATACAGTTAAGTTGCAGTGTAATTTCCTATGGCTAACATTTTGTCTGTGTGATTTGGGGTTTAGCTATGGGTTCCTAACCCGAGCTCTGCCCAGCAGCAGACTGCATGCTGTCATATCTGTTTTGCACAGAAAAGCTACGGCGCAGTCTTCCAAACCTGTCCAGGACATCCAGCATCCAAGCTGAGTCTGTGAAAAACAGCAGAAGTGACTCAAATTTCCAAGTGCCAAATGGAGGAATACCTCGCATTCAACCTCAAGCCTCAGCCAGTAAGTAATTCTAGTGACACTTCAGTCTGTATTGCAGGCTTAAGCCAGTCTCAAGGCAGAGAAAAACTGCTTGCCACGTTAGAGATGCTGAGCTTGATCTTCTGAATGGGACCTTTGTACTTCTGGTTTTTGGTATGCAGAATCAGGTATTGATTATGTTCAACTGTGTCTGATCCCTTAAGGTGTCACTTCTAGTTTCCTAAAAGTGTATGTAGAAATACTATAAAGAGAATAAATGCAGTATTTGAAAGTTTCAGAAATAGCATTCTGTCATTTACAGAGTGTGTCATGTTCTGTACTGCTGAATTTTATTTTCAGACTATAAAAACTACTAGGCTACAAAAATATGTACTCTAGATTGGTTTTTTTTTAACTAGTGAAACCTGATCTTAAAACATTCATACCAAGTTTAACCCTTGTTTGAAATTTTGATTTTTCTGTTGTCACCTGGAAATTATGTACTCAGTTGCAGATCTTATTTAAGTGTCAGTTACTTCTTTAGAAAAGATTTGGCTGGAGCTGTGTCCTGTGAAACAAATTAGTCCATTGCTGGGCCAGTGGCTGCTAGTTTGTCCAAAAGTCAGCTGCTGACAGGAGGGTGCTGCTAATCTCAAGTCTTTTGAAAATGGTGACCTTAAAGAAGCCAAAGCAAGTGGAACTTAAATATTCAGTGCTTCTTTGTATGTCAATATTGACAGTTCCTGTTGTTTAAATGTTTCTTGTTTTATTTTAAAACGTTTCAGAATTTAATAACCTTGTGTGACATTTTCAGAGGAAGAACACGTTGTGAATATTGCAGTGTGTAGAGCTTTGAACTATCAAACTCCTGTGCTAAAATTTCATCAGGAATCTAAATATTTAACAAGACACTCAAGACAATATTTGTGAATGAAACTTTTTTTACCCATTGAACAGTAAATGCATACTGGCCAGCCTAGCTGGCCTTGGTGACTGGTCCTTTCTAAACAGCATGGGAATACCTCCCAGTAGAGGCACCCAGGCCTCACCAGTGACTGGCCTGTCTGTAGGGACTTGGAGGAGATGAAGGGGTGTGTGGATAGTTGGTCCCAGCTGTGTGATACTGCACTCAAAGATGCTGATGTGGCCTTGTGATTATTCATATAGGTTACCCCAGCCACCTTCACAAACACCCCAAAGGTGGGATTTACAACTGTGTGTAGTTCAAGTGCAGGACTGCTCTCTGCTAGGCAGGCTTTTCAAGCTACAAAGGCACTTGGAGCAGTTGCAAAGCAGCTCTCCAGCTGGGTTATTTTTGTGATAGGAAGAATGATCAAAATAAACTGAAAAGGAAGGAAAAAATGTATTTTGTAAACCTCTGTATGGATTTTCTTTGGGTCCTTAAAGCTGAGTGAGCTGGGAAGGGAAGAGCACAGAGATGCTTAATTAGCTAGAAGGCCATTTCCAGTATTAAATGTATATTCCCAGTGAAACTATGATCAGACAGCATAAGTCTCAATATTTAGTGAGTTACTTCAATGGAGGAGCTGAAGTAGTGTGGCTTACATTTATATCTATTTTTTTTCAACTTGTGTATGAACTGAGAATCACAGAAATTATTAGGTGAATCTGGTTGCCTTTTATGGGAGTCTCTTCCCAAATGTGAACCATTCTAGAACAACTTACATTTAAATGTAAGGATCACTAATAAAGCCCAGATTTGTAGCTTTTACAGTTTCCCTGCTCTTACAGATGTTTGTCAGAGTCTTGCTATTGACAATCGTAAAACGGTTTGTGTGTGAAGTCAATGAGTAAGTATCTTTGTTTAGTCTGGATTAAAAAAATTTTGGCAAAACTGTACATTGTATAAAAATTTCCAGAATTGTGTCCTTTTTATTGTACACTTTGTTTTATTGGTTTTCTATTTTGTCACCTTGCACAAAGCATTGTTAAATTGCAGCAAATTTTTGTTTTCCCTTGGCAATGACTTCTGGGTCTTGGTATTTGAAGCTTCCTCATACACCTGCTAGTTTTGCATGAGCTTACCTTTGCAAGGATGCTGGCTTGCCACCCAAAGTCACTACTTCTCTCCTTGCCAAAGATCTGCTGTTTATAATTTACTTGCACATTTGCTGTGGCTGCAATACTGAACTTGCTATGGTTGCTGGCATTCAAAAATGAGTTAGGAATCCATTAAAAGATGATTAGTCTTGTGGTTACACAGACAAATTGTGCACACTTGCTTAAAGAGTAGAGGGAAGGCACAATATGTGTAGAGGTACAACTGTAAATTGTAAAGCATTACAATTGTAAAGCATTACAATTGGTAAAGCAATTTACAATTGGGTACAGCTGTAAATACCTGGCATTTTAAGTTTTATCTCTAATGTGAAAAATCCCTTTTTTTAAGAGATAATTAAATAGTAGTTGGAAATATTGGGATCTTCTGATTCTCCATGTGATTATGCATTCCTCAAGTGGTACTGCCTGGAGTTCTTGCCAGTGATTCAGTGCAGAGTTGTTCAGCTGTTGAGTCTCTCCTGACATCTCCATTGAGAACAAAGAAATTTGATATATATACTTTAAATCCTTTCCATATCATCCTTCATCTCTGACTTGCAAGTAGTGTAAATAATGATGGGGGAAGAAACTCAGTGACATATTTAACAATTCATTTAGGGCAAACTAAATTCAAGGTCATAGATATGAAGGAATAAGCTGATTTTACCTTGTGTGGTATAACAAAAACACTGATTCAGTAAGAAATGGTATAATGGAATACTTGTGGACAGAAGGACTCTGGCCAGTGGTCTGCCTCACTGAATTCCTTGGAATTGTGATCATTGTTAAACACCCTACTGTGCTTAGTTGGCTCTTTATGGATATGCCTTCAAGTTTCTAGACAGACCTTCTGCCAGAAGTTGAATAAGGGTTCCATGTGATGTGTTTTTTTGCATTCTAGTTGGTGGAAGGAATAGGTTTTGTATTCTTAATAGCCCCAGGCAGCATTTTATCATGTTTATAAATGCATCCCATATGTTTATAAACAACATAAAAACATTCCTTTTTGCTGTTCATTGAAAATGACAGGTTTTAGTAAAGACTAAAATTCATAGCCCACCTAGATATATTTTCAGAATGAACATAAAACAGATGAGCTTGTTTTATAGCTCACAAAATATTGTGAATTTTGCACTGAAGGGTAGGAAAGGTGATGACAATTATTATACACTATCAAGTTTAGAAAAGGATTAACTAATATTATTAGATTCTAACTGTTCCTCCCCTACCTTCTTCATAGGGATATTCAGCAGTGGGTGATAGCATCACTGAGCTTCCATACTCAGGGTCAGGATCTTTATGCCCAGCTGTTTGCCCATCTCTCTTCCTTCTCACTGTGGAAATTAGCCTTGCTAGTGCAGTCAGTTTTAAGCTGGTATAAAACTCCATAACACTGGGTTGAGCAGAAATGTTTATTGATAGATGACCATTTTCTGAAGCCTTTGTGTAGGCAAAGCTTTCTTTCATGGACTGCTTTCCTCCTTCCTTCCCCCCTTAAATATGCTGAGCTGATGAGTTCCTTCTGGCAATAGGTCGTTCTCTCCTTGCCAAGATTCTGCAGTTCTTGGAACATTGGCTTCCCTCCTAGGAGCTGGTAGGTAGTGAGGTCATTTCAAGGCAGTATCAGCCCTTGAACATTACTAGAAGAAAGGCAGGATAGAGGAGCAAAGGAGCAGTTAAAGTTTTTGTAATGCTGTCTACATGCTGGCAGTTTAATTCTTAGTGTCATGTCTTCATTTGAAGTGTCAGCCTTCTGTATACCTTCTTGAACAGGGGGAGAAAACCCCAACCAAATGGCATGTTTGCACAACTAAAAAATACTATTTGTTTGTATGATCACACAGAACAAAGATTTATGCTTTTGTATAGTGTTACATTGATTTTTTTTTTTTTTGACTTCTTTAAAATTATTAGTTTAGTCCTGGTAGGTCAAATATGACAGTTTAATTTTAATCTTTGTAACTAATCTTGCACTCATATTGCTGTAGCATGTTTGCTAGGTGGCTTCTTTTCCTTTGGTGTCTCTTTTTATTTTCTTTTTTTTTTTTTTTTCTCCTTTCTGGGCTTTTTGCCCCCAGCAGCTTTACTCTTAAAGAATTTGCTCATTTTGCCCTGCAGAATTTCTGACATGCTCCTTGTAACTCTTTGCCATTAAGAGCACCATTTAAAAACCCTGCCACTTCCACAGTCATAACAGCTTTTTGAGTGTTTTACTCACTCTGTTTCTTGATGCTTCACAAGTGGATACAATTCTGAAATTCCCAGGAAATTTAGTTTACTTCTCTTCTTAGACAAATATAACACTTCTTGTCTTTCAACAGCTCTGCAAAGGCAGAAAAATTTGCCTCGTGCTGCCTTCAAAACCAAACAGTTCCTTCAAACTCCATCTACAAAAGGAGGTAATTAACTTACAACCTCTTATTGAGCTCCAGCAAATCTCAGATAATTGTTCACCTGCATTAAGTCTCACATACTCTAGATTAATAAATTTGCTGTTGCATGTGAAGATTAACCAAGTGGTCCTTGCTGTAAAGCCTTAACTTTTCAGTGTAAACAAAAAACACAAACCCTGCATTATAAAAAAAAAAAATACTAAATAGGATTTTGAGATAAAATTAATTTTTCACTTCTAGCATCTTTTAAGGAAATCTGTATTAGAAAATTAGACCCCTGCATCCATATTTATTAGAGGCATATTTGGATAGATTTTGTTTTTAATGGTAAATACTGCTCTTTTAAAAGTTTATTTTTGGAGTGATGCCCCTCCAGAGCCTTCTCCAGGCTGAGCAGCTCCAACTCTCTCAGCCTTTCTTCACAGGTGAGGTGTTCTAGCCCTCTGATCATTTTTGTCCCCCTCTGGACCTGCTTCATCAAGTCCATCCCTGTCTTTCCTGTACTGAGATGACAGATCAGTTTCTTGATGGCCATTGTTCTACCTCATCTGTTCAGTTGTATCAGCATCAGTCTTCTCATCACAGTGGTTATGATTTAACAACTGCATTTTGATTCTGGTTTCAAGTCAGAGGCCTTTGGGTGCAAGCCACATAAGGTTGTGGCTTCACAGCATCCTGCTTTGCTGAGTAAGGATCTCTTGCTCCCTGCCCACAGTCTAGGAAGGAATCCTGAGAGAGTGGGGAATCTAAATTTTGTGGCTGCACACTGACATTTATTTTTATTGTTGCCAGATGTTTGAATTGCAGTTGTTTCTAGTTTAGTTTCTAAGGAGATGGGGCTGTGGAAAGCTGTTAACTGCTGCACTCACTCTTCTGCAGGGTTTCATTAAACATGGATCAGCTCAGTGCTGCACGTAGGTAGAAAATGATTTAAGTCTTTGGCTGCAGCAGTCCCTCTCTCTTTGTGATCCTGCCTTGCACACAGGCCAAACTGAGTTTTATTAAATACCCAGAACTGCTCTGAGACAGAGTTCTTTAGATGTAGAGGAGAATTATTAGGCACTTTGCCAGAGATTGCATCATGTGGAGCACTTGGAGATCACAGCACACTGGAAGACAATTTGTTCCTTTATGTACAAGAATGAACACAGCTCCAGGCCATGTCTGCAGTGCTGTGCTGACAGGAAATGTTTTGTGAAGTGACAGCTCAAGTTGGACACATGGCAAAATATGGTCAACAGAAAGCTGGAGAGAATGGAGAGGGCTAATTTGCTGGGTGCTTACTTTCACTGGGAATGTGACAAGCTTTCTTCAGTTACAACTTCATTGTTTACATATTCTGTATCTAAAACCCTTTCCCCTGTTTTCCCTGTAAGAAGCACAAAGCTGCATTCAGTTAACTAACATGATGCTGTAGTAGTGGCCAAGCAAGCACTGTACTGAGAAGTGTGGTGATAAAAGCTCCCTGTGTTTACACTGTAGAATCACTTGGGAATTCTGCAGGTTTGACTGCACTGATGTTAAAGGCAATGTCACATTTTAAAAACTTCTGACATAAAATTTATCTTGGTCCTAGGAGCACTTTGCTGTCCTTTTGTCCAGTCATCCTGCTGTTAATGCTTTCCTTAATCCAGCCTCTGGCTCGACGCCGAGGTTTTTATTTTAAGGGGTTTTATTTCTTCTCTTCACTACTTAGCAGCTGTCACCTATTATTGACATCACCACCCTTGTGGGCAGCTTTGCCCACGAGCAGCTTCATGCTGTGTTTGATGTCACTATCAGTGGAAGAGGCCCTCCTTGGATAATCCAGAAAGAAATCAAATCCCACTTGTAATGAAGCACATATTAATCTTCCAAGATGTTCCCCTATAAGAAATGACTTCAAAATATAACCTGGAAACTAGAACTTCCTCTGTGCCCTGTTTAGGATGCCACATTCTGCTCATCTCTTCTCTCACTCTTCAGGTTCTTAGTGAATCTACCTTTTAAAATGATAGTAAGAGCTATTTGAAGGACCATCTTCATGTACAGTATCTGTCTTAAGAGGATGCAACTGGTCTTTGTTTAATAAAGTTTAGAGGAAAGAACAGTTTGTGGAAATTCACTAAATGTAAATGTGATTTTGTTTTAATTTCCTGATGGATTTGATTGTCCCATGGGGACTGTTACTGACCCACTCTAATCAGTTTGAAAAGCTGGTGAAATTCCATTTGAATATTAAGGTGATAGATTAGTTTAAGTATTCTGTTTAGTAATTATATTATGCATAATTTGAAAATATTTATCATACTCCTGAAGAATTGTGCTTAAGGTTTGGCATTATTAAAGAACTGTTTCCCAGAAAGAACTTGATAAAGACCTTACATACTAACTCAGACACAAAGTATTTTAATACAGGTATTAGTTGTACTGATTATTTACATAATATTTGTAAGAGGAAAGCTGTAAATTGTTCCATTGTCTGGTTTAAGTTTCAAAGCAGCACCTTAATGTCTTTGGTGTTGGGAGTTGGATGACCCCATCTTTTGGTGGTTTTTTATTTTTGCCATTAGCTAATAAATCAGCTGTGACTGTATCTTTAGGGGACTTCTGCTTCAGTGGACTTGATTAAAAAGAACAGCACCAAAGAAACACCTGAGACATGTTGCAGTCGATTTTATTACTGAAGGCTAAAACACTCTCTGTATCACAGTAGAACACTGTATTCTTCCCCATGCTCTTTCAGGGATGGAAATTCACATATTTCTTCTGAACAAATACAGTCTCCTCTCTTTCCTCTGACCTGAGTGATGATATACTGGCTAGAGCCTTACTGAGCAGTTACAAATCCAGATAGATAGATAAATAATGGCAAGCAAGTGGGGCATTAGTTATGATATTAAAATCCCGTGACAGGATATCTGAATTCCAGTTTCTCATTGCTGCTTGGCTGTATTCCATTATACATTCCATAATGTTTGAATATTCACATGAAGTAGCTTCCTGATTGTTATTTCAGTTATACTGTAACCTAAGCTTGAAAGTAATTTCTGTGCTTTGTTTTTTCAGTACCTTCTTCGAGTAAATTCCGCTCGCCCGCAGCACCGTCTCCCCTGGCTCTCCGACAGCCAGTGAAAGCATTTAGCAACCATGGACCTGCTTCAGTGGCTTCTCCAGAAGCCACCCAGCTGCCACACAGTAGTTCTTCACCAGGGCCTCTTGCAGCCCAGAGTTCAGGCTTGCCAAGCCCTGCCTGCAGTATTAACAGCAGTACTCTCAGCAGAGCGGCAGGGACGGCGGGGATGAGGAGTGGTTTGCCCAGACCCAGTGCCCCCTCCACAGGGGGTATCCCAGTGCCTCGTAGCAAACTTGCACAGCCTGTTCGCAGGTGAGTTTGTGAAGGGCAGCTTGCTTTGAGGATTTCCTAATGAGTGTTGGGTGTTTGTGCTGCTCCTGTTGGAGCTGCAGCCCCGAGGATGCAGCTGGAGAGATCCGCGCAAAGTATTTGCCTGTGTTTCCAAAGTACTTCTGAAGCAAAAGCAAGAGAAAAAGTTTCTTGAAGTAGAGTGTGAAGGTGAAGGGGTCAAAGTGAAAAGAGCAATGGAAGGTACTGAACTAAAGTGTCTTAGACTGGGCCAAAAAGGCACTAAGAATTGGTCTGTGTGTGGTAAAACTACCAAAATACTGCTGCCAAGTGAAAATTCATTTGTACCGATGAGTGACATTCTGAAGTCAGAATTATTTTCCTCTTGAAATCTCTAAGTCAGGCAGTAGTACCAGGGTGAGAACAGTTTCTGTCCTTGGGCATCTTGAGACTTCAGGGAGGATCTGAGGACACAGGCAGCACCCATAGCACTTGATCAACTTAATGTAAAAATCCGTGCAGTTAACCCAGAGGACAAACAGAATGTTCAGTTTACACACAATCTCTGCTGGCACCCAGCTGTGGCAGCTGCTTTGTCAGAGCATTTTGGAAAACAACCCCAAGAGAGGCTAGATGGACAGTTTGTCTTCAGGAGAATCAGAAAGTCTAAATTATGCATCACTTCTGTGTGCTCTAATGGCATGTGACTGGATTTTCACTGAAGCTGTAAGTGGAAGCCAGCTGACATAAAGCAGCACTTATCCATGAGAAATATCAAGAATTATTCACGTAATAAAAGCAGTTGTTTTTGACAGGAAGTTCTGAATAGTAGTGAAGTGTGGCTGTCAAAGTTACAACTTTTCTTATAGATAAGTGTTTCTTTTCTATATTACATACATAATGCAGTATCTGTACAAAGTCCCATGATGTGATATTTGTCAGTGTCAAGATTCTGATTTAAGCAAAAGGTATACTCTAAACAGCATCACTGAAAAAAAAAAATCACCTGGTTTTAGGTGGCAGCAGAGAAAGTTTGTATTTTCACAGAGTACCACAGCAGAAAAATTTCTGTTTATGCAGATTTCTTCTGACTTGGTAGCTGCCAAAATACAACCCACAGAACCTGAAACTGAAATTACTCCAGGGTTTATCTTAAGTATTGCAGAGAAGTAAATGAGTGAAGTGTATATTTCAGTTACTTATAAAGGTTTAAATTCTTCGTGTTGTAGATGGGGACTTCAGCAGTTGTGTAAGAAACTTAAAAAATATTTTGTTTTATTTTAGATCATTACCCACTCCCAAAACCTACAGCAACGTGAAAGATGAGAGTTGGAAAGATGGCTGCTACTGAACTGCACAGCTTAATGCAGAGTTCCAGTGCCCGTGGATGCTTCCTCACCAGGAAAAGACAGCTTGATTATACAAACTGTTCAGATGTGACTTTGGGGATTTGTAAAAATCCCAGACCTCTCTGTCTCTAATTAGCACAAACTGACAGAGATTATAAAGCAGCACTTTAATGACATCTAACATCAGATGTTTGGTGGTCATGCAATCACTTCTACATTAAATTGCTATCAGTTCTGGGTTGTTAGTTTTCCTTGCTTGCTAAAAACATATCAATATGAGCATTTATGACAGTGGCCAATGTCTGGGCAAAAACCTAACGAATGCCAAAGAAATGCCCATCTTGAAAACAGCAAGTACAGCAGCAGTCACCTCCATTGTCCAAAACTCCACTGTCAGCCTTTTGAGGGGAGCAGAAAGATGGGTGGAGTTAAGCAGGTGAACACTGACTGCAGCCTGCACGGGGCTGGGAACACTGCTGGCAGCAGCTGCCTGAGGCTCTTGCTTCCTTCACAGCAAGATGCTTGGGAGGTTTAGGCAGAACAGTAATTAGTAGCCATGGCTTTTATGAACATTAAAGGTTTGAATGTAGCAGACAAACCAATGCAGTAGTATAGATTGCATCTTTCCTACGTTGATTTATCAGCTTTACATGCTCTTCTTTGTTCAGTTTGCCAAAAGGGCTCAGTATCAGTTGTACAATCTTCCTAACCTTCAAGTTCCTGGCTCAGGAAAGATGGCCTTGCTATTGTAGCCACATTTTTAACACTCAGCTCGATATTTGGGGAAAACTTTTTTTATAGCAGGTTTCCTTCCAAAGGAAAGAGCAAGTTGTAATGTTAATTTGTTCTAATACCATACCACTATGCTTGCAGCCTGGGGCAACTGTAAATGCTGATAGTTAAGGAGAAGGAGACACAACTATGCACTTGTAACATACAAATTTTAAGGTGATGAGTTGACTCTTGATGCCAAATGATATTCATTTAGGTGATGTTCCATGGTATGAGGAAGTTTTCTGTATCCTATTTTTTTACTTTCATCCATTTCTTAAATTGGTTTATTTTAAATTGTAAATATTTTTACAGAAGATATTGCCCATGTAAGTGTGTTTAAATATGTACTTTGCCTTACATACGTGTATCTCAACATTACTGGTAATGGAGTATGAAACCTGCTATGTCTGTTTACAAGCTATTAAATTCCTCTGGTGGCTCTGATTCTAACACATTTTGCTCAGAACAACTCATTCATATATTTAGGATTTGAACCATTGTTTTCTGTTTTGGAAGACATCATGCAAACCTTTGTAGCTAAAGTTGTATTGGGTGGGACTAGTTAAATGGAAGGGATATTGTTTGAAGCTTTTTCAGTATTTTGGATGTACAGTGATGAAGTAAGAATGTGAATGGTATATCCTTTGTGCAATGACTGACCCAACACTACAGGTTGGATTGGATGGTAGGTAGCCTTCAACCCCATCAGTATCTGAGTGTGGAACTGCTGGTGTATTTGGACTCCCACCACTAAGAGGATAACTAACCCTGAAATTCTAGCACTTGAATTTTAACATATTCCTGGACAAAAAGCCATGCAACACCTACTTGACTTGGAAGAAGCCAAATAGAGAAGAGTGGAGACTAATTTGCAGCTCTGATCACTCAAGCAATCTTTGTGTTGATAATGACTTCACACTCCAGACCAGGATCTGTGCTGAGGCTTTGAAGTCAGGGTATCTACTGTAATTCAGTTAGATTTCAGCAGGGGTAAAAAAAAAAAAACCAAAACAACTGCCTTGCACCAGTAGACCAGTACATACCACTTGCTAATCAATCTAGCTTTGTGTCATTTGCTGGCATGGATGTCAGCATCTCATATCACTGTTAGGCAGAAGAGAGGACTAGGTCAAATGTGTGTATTCTTACAGAAGCCCAAATTTTCCCATTTCAGCATTTTGCAAAGCAATGCTGCAGCCTTCATTGGAAAAAAAGGTGAATTTTAATTTGTGGATTTTATCAAAACACTTGATGGACTTTTAAACTTTGCAATTCCGTGTAGATGACGATATTGGGGGTTTTCCCAGGGCTGCATCAAACCATGGTGTGTTTCCTTAAGTTAAGTAATTCATCACTTGGGTAAGTTCAGCTTAAGTTTTATAAGGATTATTTTCTCTGCTGTTCTCCCCTGAAATACAGTGAATGACTTCCTGAGAAGACAAGACTTGTCCGTTTACTAGAAAGCCTTTGTGCATTACCAGTTTATTGATATCAGGAAATCACGGGGCTCTGTGTTTAGAGATTTACTGCAGAAGTGTGGAGTTATGGATTTGATAAACTAGTGCCTATGATTTACTTAACTTATGTTTGATATATATAGTAGTAAGGGTTTTTTGAATGTGGATTACTTTTTGTGCCAACAGCTGAGAATTGTTGTATGTGTGTAGGCAGGAAGACTTATTCTGCTTTCAAAGTTATTTAATTTTTTTTTGTTTTAATGTTTTTGTGATAAGTGTTAAAAAAATAATAAAAAATATCTATAAAATATTCTTACCACAAAAATACTTC
>JAOEGS010002297.1:15025-35982 GCA_025447755.1 Corythornis vintsioides
AATTGTTTTGAAGAGCTTTTAGAAATTGGAGGGGGTTGTTTTGGGGCTGTCCTGGTGAGCCAGGCTGTTTTTAAAGAACCATATTCACTTTGCCAGGAGTTACTGACATCAGATACCCTGCAACTCATGAACTGGGTACAATGCTGTATTGGGGTGAAATCTGGGATTGTTGTGTCTGCTCTGGAAGGACAGTGCATATGTAATTCAGAGTTATATGAAGGACTATCCTATATTTTCATCCAGAATGATCTGCAGTTCTAAGTACACAGACTGTCTATTTTGACATAATTTGTGCTCACTTCAAACCAGCACATGCAACTTTTTTTTTTTTTTCTCAAACATTCTGCAGTTTATGCATAAAACTGAGCAATGTAAAAGTGTACCTAGGGAGCCTTCCCTGAATTAAGTACATGTCTTACCTAGCTCATATACAAAAGCCTCTGCTTTCTGGCTCACATAAGTTTGTTTTGAATTTGGTAATTTTCTGTAATCTGCACTTTACCACAAAGCAATGTATCCCATAGTGAGATGAATTACACCTTTTCCTTGGTAACTAGTTAAACTAGGTTTACTGCTAATTGGTGACCACTTAAATCTGTTTAAATATAAAATTAATTTGCTATTAATTTGCTATTAATTGTTCATCCCAGCATAGTCTGCTGTTTTGCAATTAAGCCAGTAGATTAAAATGTTTCCCCTTAGTTAGCTGACCTACTCCTACAGAGCTGGCTTCATACCAACTGCTTCAAAATTATGACTCACTACCCCTCCCTTTGTTTTTTAGTTCTGCTCTCAAGTACCATTTGCCCTGGGCCCCTTCAGGAAAACAGAGCAGTGTCAAAATCACAGGCAAGCAATAGACTTCTGTTTTTCTTTTACATGACACCTATTGAAACAAACTGTTCTCTATTAAACTATTGTTTATCATAAGCATCATCATATTGCAATATGCAGGAAAATATTGTTTCCACAATCCTCTTACTTTGAGTGAAGGTCTGACAGCTCCTTTGGTTTTGATGCAGAAGTTCTAGGTCCTGTTGTGTTCAATAGTGTGTTTCCTCTAGCAGTCCAGGTGCCGTGGTGAGGAGTGATGAGTGTGTAAGCAGAAGGCTGCAACTGCTTAGGCTGCTGAAGTCTTGGTGTGGCTGCAGAGCACAGGGTCTTGACCATTCAAAACTTTAATGCAACTCTGAGAAAAAAAAATAAAAATATGTAGAAAACAAGTATGTCAGTGACTCGTCTTTAGTCCTCTACTGCTCTGTTAGAACAGGAGTGAACTTGAGAGGTTGGAGCATCTGCCCTTGCTTGGTGTCTCTGCCACTCTGCAGGGCCAGACTGACACCTACAGGCCTAAAAACCTACAGGTTTAAAAGAGAGTGGCATGTGCTGCCTTCTCCCCAGCATGTTCATCCCTCCTTGCTGCTTTTAAATTAACCCCATAAAGTGTAGTTCTGGTGTCAGCTACAGCCAGTGAGAGTCACAAAATTAAGCGTATCAGGGAGGAGTGGTTTATACCTTACTTGAGGTGATTCTGTGGTGTATCCCCAGTGTTATCATATGCAACATGCAGAATACAAGCTATAAATCATTCCTTTCTGTGCTTTTCCCTTCTCTGTTCCATGATTTTCTTGACTATAGCCAAAACTTTCAATGAGGCCTGACAACTCCTGTGCAAAGATCCTTTTTCCCCTTGGGGACAGATGTACTCCAGCTGTTGTCAGCAGACCAGGTGCCATATAAACTTCTCCATGATCAAAAAACCCAAAATCCCAACAATGGCACCAGTCTCTCAGCCATGTGTTAATTACATGTGTTTTCCACCCACTACCTGTATTTTTTCCCCACTACTTGAGGGATTGATGAGAAAACTACCTGTGCACCTGAACCTGCACCCAGTCTCCCTAGCACCCTGAAGTCCTTCTTTGGACTTTGGACTTCTCTCAGAAACCTCATCATTACCCACCTGGATAACTATCAAAGGATAATAATCAGAGGAATGCAACTGCTCAGGCAGCTTCCTTTTAATGTCTTTAACCCAAGCCCCAGGGAGGCAGCAGACTTCCCTGTGGGGGGGGTCTGGCCTACAGATTGGCCCCTCAGTTTCCCTCAGTACAGAGTCATCTACTCCAAGGCTGTGGAATACGAGTTTAGTTTGCATCCTGTTCAGGCCACTGCACTCCAAGCTGATTGAACCTGGTATGTGCCAGGTTCTTCAAACAGAGCTGTAAGATCAGCAGGGCAGGGGTATCTTGTACCATCTTAAATACATCTTTGTCACTCCCCTCCTTTAGAAATGAAATTCTATTGAAGTGCACACTGCCATTATGAGTCTCCTCTCAAAGGAAAGTGGAGCAGGGGGAGATCAGGCAAACCCCCTGCTCTTTATGCTCTGCCTCAGCTCATTGCTTAACCTTGAATTTCTCAGCTCTATTGGCATCCATTTCCCCCTACATTTACTCACCCAACCACTGAGCCCAGAGCAAGATCATATTGTTTCTGTCCATCCATTCCCCACTGGGCTAATGCAGAGACATAAAAACCCATTGTTAATGCCACTTCAACTGACCTGTCTTCAAGGGAGTTATAAAAACCTTGTCCTGATTCTCATCTTTTTAAAGCTGTGCCTTGCTGTCAGGGAGAGCATCATGGCATCCCCACCATTGCTCAGCCTCAGGAAAACAGCCCAGACCCCTCCCTCCATGCCCAGCCTTGCTGGCAGGAGCTGGCAGCTTCTGAGCTGCACAACAGCCCTGCTGCACACACAGTGCAGGTGACACAGTCCTGGCCACCACCAGGAGTTGCTCCTTGCTGTGGGTGCAGTGGCACAGCCATAGCTGCCAGTGTCTCCTCCCAGACTACTGGTGTGGAGCTAGTGCTGTTGATCCAGAGCATGCTGCCCACCTGAACACCTGTGAGTGCCAGAGTGGGCTATAGGAGACCCTCAGTCAATTCCATGCTCTGCCATACACTTGCATGGACAACTCATTTATTTTCTTGAGGCTCAGGTCCTCATCACTGAACCAGTCTTGATAACTCACGTGATGGGAGTGAGGGGCAGGGGTCAGACAGTCAGTTCATATCTTGTCTGATACAGTGGGGTAAGTGAAGAATGGAAATTTGCTTGACCTTGGTTTATGAGCCCAAATGTCAGAGAGCAGATAATGTCTATTGTAAATGTCAGAGTCAAGGGATTGTTCTCTTAAAAAAAAAAAAAAAAAAGATAAAAATCATTGAAGATTTAGGTATGGCATTTATGCTGCCACTCACACAGGATCAGGAGAAGGATCAGCTCTGCTCACCACAAATGGTATTGCCCAGGTACACAACCACACTGTGGGAATATTAAAAAGGACTTGATTAAAGGCATGGGTAAAATGCCAAAGCCCAGCTCAACACTCTCCTTCAGCAGTAAAGCAGCTTTAGGTAACACAAGTGATGTCAAATTCAGATTACTTTCTTCTGAGCATAACACAGGGAACTTAGAGATATCTAGTGGGCTTCTCACCTTTATCTTCACATGAATATTTGCCCAGAGCAGTGAAATACAGCCCTCTGCAGGCACTTGATTCTCTGCCTTTTTTACTCTTAGAAAACTGGGTTTTCTTTTTTTTACTCTCTTCCCTTCCTTCCCAGGACTCTGCAGACACTAGAGGGAGGTCTTGCTTTCTCTGCTTTTCAGTCCAAACTCTGGTGTAGTTCGGCTTCAAAACCTCACAACTTCCTGAACTTACAGTAAATTGTCCATAAGGTCCTGAATGAATTTAACTGCTGCATTTACACCATGAAAGCCCCAGGCTGAGGGAAGACCAAGCTGTGCACAGCTGACCATAAAAACTACCTCTCATACAGGATCAACCAAGGCAGGCCACACAGGAACATATTAAGTTCATACATTCAGTGGATTTCAACCTCCTGAAATGTTTAAGCTTTCAGAAATACTTTCCCCCTGGTGTGTGTTTTTGCAGCTAGCTGTGTAGTACCACACAGCATCATCCCAGGACTGCAGGATGTAAAAAGATTTGTATTGAGCTACTCACAGCTGGTGTGGATTACACAACACATACAACCCTCTCTTCACAGCAGGTCTTCCTGCAGCTGCCTCAGCACTTTGAGCACAACCTACCTCCAGAACAGCTCCTCTAAACAAAGTGCACCAGTAAGCCACCAACTCACACCAACACCAGCAGGGCTGTGAAATTACTGGGCTGTGGGAGCCTGTGTTGGGACTGCACCAGCACGGGGGCGGTGGCAGTGACTGCAAACTGAGGTCACTACTACTGTGCAATGGAAAGGATGGGCCAGTCTCCTTTTCTGCAGAGCCTGGCTTCTCAGGGCTTCCCAGGTTTGGCATTTGATCCAAGAAATCCCCTGGGAAGAGCTCAGGTGTGACCTGAAACAATGGACTTTGCATTTGGTATATTAGTGCTCAGTACCTCGGTTGCCCAGCTGCTCTTACTGTTCATTATACACTTACAATTGAATTTTTTGGTTGCTTAAGGTCTTTCTAAAATCTGCCCCTTCCTTCTCAGATAATTCATTATCTAGTAAAGGTTGAGATGACTGCCAGGTTCTTGAATTTGAAAAGGGAAAGGCCAGGAAGCTTAATGGTAAGTGGTGGCACGCTGCAGGGACAGGGAGCAGCCTCACCACAGGAAGGGACAGAAGTGCTTGCATGTCTCTGCCCTGCCACTCAATCAAAGGGGTTAAAGGAGGCCTTGCAATTAAATCCCTGAGCTTGGCTATTGCTGCTTGCTGGGAGAGTGCAGCAAATCATCTTTGACTGCACAGCTTTGCTGGGAGCAGAATTCATACTGAAGATGGTTGCTCATGGCTTATGGGACCCTCCTACAGTGGGTTTCAGCAACACCTACCTCTCAAGAAACTACAAGCACTGACTGTAGAGCACTGACTTCTTTTTTTGTGTGTGTGTGATGAAGGGATCACAGTGTAAATTATTAGTCCTTGGGAGAAAGGTACCTGCTGGAGCTCAGTGCACTTGTCTCCAGTGTGCAGCTTTGTCACTGTTTCCAGTGGGATCCTGAACAGATGAATTGATCTGATTAATCTCAACATATTGCTTCTCTGGCTGCACAGGAGGGCAATAATGTAATGAGCCTGTATCTTCACCCTCAATAATAGACTCTGGTAAATATAGAAGGAAAGAACCCCCTCCCTATCTGGGTTTGCCAAGTACCCAGCACTGGACCTGGTTTTGTTTGGGCTTCTTGGTGCCAGTTTGAAGAAATCTGTTTTGCACGAAAGAGTATCTGTATTTCCATGGCATGTGGTGACTTTATCTCCCTGTCCATCCCTGGCTCCTGTCCTGAATGGAGGGGTTTAGAGAGGGTTTGTTTAGGTGGTCTTCCCTTCTGGGCCTGGGATTCCTTCAGAGTCCCACTCACACCTGGGTGGAAATGCTGAGCACTGGTCTCTTGAACACCTCTTTGGGTAGCTACTCTTACAGTCCTGGGTTGTATTGTCAGCAGCAGCAAGACTCTCCTGCTTTTAGGCATTTTGGCTACCCATGTATCTATGGGTAAAACACATGTTTCAAATATTTTACTTAGAAATCATAAGTTTAAAATGTAATAAACATGACACATTTAATACACACACACAAAAAAAAATTAATACTATTTCTAATACATCAGATGAGGTTCACAGCCCAGAACTGAAGTCTGCAGCCTGAACTGCTTGTGAATTTTATTGAGCTGGCAGCATCTTTGGTTCTGCCTGCCAAATAATGATCTTTTGACAGACCTATTTAAGATTGGATAGTCAGAGGAAGGAATAAAAGGCGTCAGCCCTTTATTTGAGGGTGAAAGAATTCAAGACACACAAAAGATTGATGATAAAAAAAAATTATTAAAACCATGTACAAAGCAGCCACCTTAAGAGCTCCTTACCTCTGCTCAGTCTATGGTAATATCTGAAAGCAAAATATTAGAAATAGTTTTGGCAACTGGGTCCAAGGATTTTTTGTGTGTGTGTAACCTAAGATAGAATATTGATGCCATTAACTCTCATCTTTCCCATGGGACCCATCATTAACATCTCTTTTAATCTATAGAAAGCTTTGGTGGGAGAGGGATGTAATTTATCTTTGGGGTGTCTTTCTTCAATTAAATGAATACTCTACAAAGCAAGTGCTGCTGTAGGTATTATTAATTTCTGCATTTTTTGACATTTACACTATTCCATGGGACCACACATGCTTGGAGTCATGTATGATACTCTGATACTCTGATACTCAGATACTCTGATGCTCAAATACTCTGATCTGGCTGCTTTTTTTTCTTCTAAATGCAAAATTTTATAAGCACAAAACCACATTTGTGTGATCTACCTCCATATTAACTCCCTTGATTTATGCCCTTAGCTCTGACCAAGTTGAAGCCAATAAAGCCAGCTGGGTCTGTGCCTGACACTGCCCATGCACCCTAAAGCAGGCTGTGCACATGCCATTTTTAGCATGCTCCCTGTCCCCAGTGACACTGCTGTCCCCTCACAGCCAACAGGGTGCCCCTGCTCCTCCCCCCTTGCACAGGTGCTGAACGGGCTGTCTGCAGCTCCACAGAGGTAAATCAGGGCTGCAGCATCCAAGAAGTGCTTGTACCTAAAGTGCAACTAGGACCATCTGCCTGCAAGAGCCTGTGCAAAGCCAGCCCTGTGCCTGTGCTGCAGAATACCCCTTGGCTTTTAAAGCTGAATCCAGTGCCTTCAGAGTGCCTTCAGAGCCTCAGCTCACCTCCTGGCCTTGGGCTGGCTGCACAGGATGCTAATTTTGGCTCTCCTGGAGGAAGGCATGCATTAGTCATCAGGTCATTCATTTTCTTATGACTTTTCATCTTAATCCTGATAATACTCCAACTCCAGAAAAAGATCAAATGGCAACAAAAGGGAACAGTGTCTGAATTATTTCTTATTTGAATGGGGTAAAGGCATCTCATGTAAAGGCATTTACAACAACTGTTTAAAGAAAAACCTGCTGATAGCAATTATTTTACAGTTGTAGGGGTGCAACTGCCTCAACAAATGATCTTCAGCAATTAATTTATAAAACTACTCTTCAGTGATCCCCCAATTTTGTCTCTTTTCACAGAACAGAAACCTTTGCCTAATGGAATGGTTGGCAAAAATATCTTCATCTAATTTTTCAAAGGTAAATCATGCAGCCTTAAACACTTAGTTCTAATCAGGAATTGCTGGAACATTGCAGCCTGAGTTGTCATGCACTTACTTGTTGATTAACGGTCTTCAGACAACTTCAAAATAAACATGAAGGAACACCAAGCATAACAGGAGGGTTTGATTATCATGATTTCTGCCCATGACTTCTAAGCAAGAGCTTCAGTGAAAGGATCTGTCCCCAGCTGCTTAGAAAGACTGGAGGGACAGTGAGTACACAAAGGAGTTGGTGCAGCTGAGTGATGGGGCTTGTGCTGTTTTCCCTTCCACATCAGTTCAATTTAATAAAATCCAGGAGACTAAGAGTTGCAGAGCATTGTTCCCCAGGGAGTAATAAACACAGAGTAGACCTGGACAGAAAGAGGAATCGTTTCAAAGAGGAATTAGAGGGAGATAGGGCCAGGACTCCCATAAATGGAGAAATCACAAAGGCAGCAGAGAAGGGGGAGGCAGATGCAGTGCAGTGGAGGATGCCTGGATGGATGCATTTTCTGCCTGGGCAAAGGGGAAGGGAAGGATGATTTCATGGGATAACTCCCACCAAGGAGGACAGGAAGGGACATGTGTCTAATTTTCTCTACCTTGAAATTCAAATCTTGGGTCTGGTGAAGGACAGTGGCTGGGGGTTAAAAGATGCTGATTACTGTGGAGACACTGAGAGGGATTGAGCCAAGGCACCAAGCACAGTGGGGAGTTTAAGAAAAACAAGCTTGGGATAAGGCATGACAGGGTTGTGATGAGGCCAGATACGTTGCAGGGTAGCACAGAATCCTTGGAGGCAGGGATGTCAGGTCTATACCAGCCCTTCTACCATACAGACAACTGTGGGAGTGATAAACTAATGGGAAACCCATGGTGCTTGTGTGTACCCCACATCCATGTTGCAATGGCACTCTGCCTTTGTGTGAAACACAAGCACTGTGGGGAAGGAGCAGCACTGATCAAGCAGTGCATCCTCATCAGAGCAGTTTCTGGCTGGGAAGGTTTCTTAGGAACAACTCAAAGACACAGATCTCAATGTTTCATCTTCCTTGAAAGGTGAGTTTTCTTGCCTGTTTTAGTGAACCAGCTCCCAAACAAAACAAAGCAGCTGCTAAGATGTCACAGTTGCTGGCTGAGTGAAGGTGGCTTGTGGATAGGGGTGACAAAAGATGCAAAGTCCCCCCTGTGCTGCTGCTCTTGAGAGAGGCAGTGGGAGCCATATATCAGTGACCTACTTCAGCAAACAACCATCTGATGCATCCTTCCCAGCACAGAGATAACCATGGAAGAACAAGCAAAATCACCAGTACCTCTGCACAATTAAGCTCCAATTCCTAACTCTCATAAGCCACAAAAATAACTGCCCTGGATCTAAGTTATAAATAAGAACAAATATATGTGTTTCATGGGGTTTACCATGAGTTTACCCTAAACTGCATGTAGGGGATCACACAACACATCTTAAGGAATAGAAAAAGCAAGACAATGACAGCAAAGACTTTTTGTCCTGGTCACTGTCCTATTAAGTCTTAAATTCCCTTTTTATTTCTATCCATAACCTAGGTACATAGCCAGTAAAATGGAAATGCAGGGATCACACATCCCCTGGAAATCAGAAACTACTCCTGATAGGTTTCCCCTGAACATCACGTTCACAGCAGTGGTTTATCCCAGCCTCTTTAGCAGCACCACTGCTTAAAGGTGCTGACCAAAAGCTTTCCATCCGCCAGGAACACCCTCTGGAGGTCGCTCTCCCTCCTCAGATGCCCGGCACAGCTCCACGTATCAACCAGCAAGGGCGTGCAGAGGCAAAGCATCACCTATGGGTGGGTGATGCCATCCTCCGGCAGCTGAGCGCCAACCTGGGCACAGCACCGAGGAGCCAGGGCGGGAGGAGCCAGGAGCTGGAATGGATGCCAAGCTGACATGGGAAGAGCAGGAAAAGAAGCGTGGGGGGCACCACCCTTTGCTTCCTTCTCCCACCCCATCATCCTGCTTTTATGCAGTGCTCACAGCCACAGCATGAATGCACCTGAAGTGCAACACAGCTGGGATTTAGGCTTCCAAGACCACGACTGTGATTCATCCATAATTCACTTGGGATTTGCAAACCAACCCTTCTTGCCTGAAGCTCCTCAGCATGTGGAGCCATGGGCATAACCCAAACCTCCTCTTGCTGCCTCCAATTCAGCACAGTGCACAACCTCCCTTGAGGGGCACCAAGGAGACCTTGTTGCATGTAACAGTGACTGCAATTTTGTAATAATCCTGAGCTCTGCCAGACGGGCTCAATCTCTGGCAGGAAAACACATAAAATAACCTTTTTAAGTGATTAAAACACCACCTCCCCACAACATGCTGGAGCAGCCACTAGCTGAACCAACAGCAAGCTCTCTCTTATGGTGCTACCAAAATGATGTGTGTTGTGAAGCCAAATACTGGCTACATGAAGGATGGATGGGATGAGACAGAGCAGCAGTAAGACTTTAAGAATCATACTAAACACACTGCAAGCACTTTCCACATCAGCAGATCTGAACATGAACTCCAGAGGATACTGCTGGCTCAGAAAGCCAGACCCTGCATTTCCCTCCCCCAGCAGCACACAGAGCCCCCAAATATGAACCAACTAAAGCAATCTGGATCCTATTTGGTAATTCAGCTCTGATGACTCATCTTTCCTGCACTCTCCTTAAGCTAATGACAAGGAAACAAACACAGGCAGAACAATACTGAACCATCATTCTGGCCAAGCTGTTCTACCTGGGATTTTGTCACTAGCTACGGCTTGCACTTCTTGTGTCACTTCTATCACAAGGAAGAACTAAAGGTTTAATAAGCAATTGGTCTGTTTTTCTCTCGAGACAACAATAATTTCTACTTGAATCCTGGGACAGCCTAAAGTTTCACCAAATATTTTTTTTTCAGAAATCTCCTGTCTGATGGACCTTAAGCCAAGCAGCTGCTCAGGGTGGCTCCCATAGGCTCTAACCTTAAATCTGCTGTATCCCCCTTGAGCTGTGACCTGAGATGTTCTGCATGGAGTGGCACCCTCCGTGTGGAAGCTAAGGGGCAGTCTCTGGGGATGCTACACGCTGAGACAACCACTCCCACTCAGGAGTAGTGATATGAAGTGGTGGCTGTGGTGACCCCTCTAAATCCTCTGGGCGAAAGAAGAAAAGATTATTATGCTCCTGAGACACAGCCAGTAGAGATGCCAAGTGCAGAGAGCCACCAGTGTCCACCCTGCTCTCCTCCCTCAGGAGCTGCTGCCCTTGTGAGCCCAGCCTGGCTCCCAGTCAGCATTTTGCTTTTTACAGAACAGGGTGAACAATTATTAAAAGTATGAACTAGCGGAAATGTGAATGTTGTAAGCACAAATTTATGACTGACAATACTCAAATCACCCTTGAATGTGATTTTTGGGTGATTGACTACATCTCTTACTCTTGTTTGAATATTTGTGTGCCTGTAAGCCTGCTTTCTCCACCCGCACTGACCGCACTATCAAAGTAAACCTTTCCTTAGAAGCTTGTGGGAGCTGACCAACAGAAAGTGGTGCCTCCTCGACCTCCTAAAAGAGCTTTCCATCCTTCCTTCCCCATCGTGCAATCTTCACAGCAGCCGGCAATTTGCCTGGAAGAGGGGAATGAGCTTGGCTGTCCCTCAAGCAGAGGGGCACTGGTGCCGCCCACGCACATCAGGTGACACTGCGACACTGATTGACTTCTCGATGCTGACGCCAAGGTAAATCCCCCGATATCAAAGCTGGGCCCTGCTCTGGCTCTCGGGAGGACACAGGAGGCTGTGCCGGCTGCAGAAGCGAGCTGCCGTTTTTCGCACCGACGATGTGTGGGGGGCTCCAGCCTTAACCTCCCGCCGCCTGCGCTTCCCTCCGCCGGGGTCGGGCGGCGCTGGTGCCGGGCTCTCCGGCCGTCGAGGCGACGACGAGACACCGCCCACGCCGGGGGTGGCCCCGAGTGTGTCCGCGAACGGGCGGGCGGCTCCCCGGGCAGACAGCCGGCGAGAGGCGATAGACTGCGGCCGCAGCGAACGAGCAGCGCTCAGCCGGGCTGAGCCGAGCCGAGATGCGGGCTTCGCGGGCCGCCGGGTCCAGCCGCCTCCGCCTCCCGCACTGACACCCCCCGCCGCTCGCTCGCTTCTCCGAGGCTCGTCGAGGAGCCGGCGGCTCCCGGGGATCGCACAGCCCATGGCCAGCTCCGCGCAGACCCCGGCGGCGGGGGAAGGCGGCGGCCCCGACGGCGGGTTGCTGGCAGGAGGCGGCGAAGCTTTCGGGGACCGCTCCCTCAGCCAGGGCTTAAGCGTGCTGGTGGGACTGGCGCTCTGCGTGACCATGCTGGGGCTGGGCTGCGCCGTGGAGCTGGGGCAGCTGGGGCAGCAGCTGCGGCGGCCCGTGGGACTGCTGCTGGCGCTTCTGGGGCAGTTCGTGGCAATGCCTCTGCTGGCCTTTCTCCTCGCCCTCGTCTTTGCCCTGAACGAGGTGGCGGCCGTGGCTGTGCTGCTGTGCGGCTGCTGCCCCGGGGGCAACCTCTCCAACCTCATGTCGGTGCTCGTCGACGGGGACATGAACCTCAGGTAGGCGCCATGCTCCGTCTTGCCCCCAGCCGGCCAGGGGGCTGCGGCCACCCCGGGACGCGGGGTGGGTTTGCTGGGCGCTGACCGGCGGCGGGGCCGTCGCCGCAAAACCTCAGCGTCGCTCTCTCCCCGTGGCGGGCGGGTCTTAACCGGAGTCCGACACACGCCTTCGGGCCCCTTCCCTAAAGATTCTGCCTGCCGGCGCCTCGGCCGGGCCGGGGAAGAGGGGCTGTTACCGTGAGAAGCGGCCAGGCCGGCTGCAGAGCCCCTTGCCGGGGGGCTGCGGCTTCCAGGGGCCGCCCCCGGGTCGGCCGCGCGGTGATCCGGTGTTTCTCTGGTTGCCCCGGTGCAGCATTATCATGACGGCCTCCTCCACGCTGCTGGCCCTGTTCCTGATGCCCCTCTGCCTCTGGGTCTACAGCCGCCACTGGATCAACACGGCCGTGGTGCAGATGCTGCCCCTGGGGGCGGTGAGCCTGACGCTGGGGAGCACCCTGCTGCCCATCGGGCTGGGTGTGCTCATCCGATACCGGCACCCCCGCGCCGCCGACCTGCTGGTTAAGGTAGGTACGGCCCCGGGGTCGGGGTGGGGGGCGGCGGCTGCGCTGCGCGGGGTGCCCGAGGACGGAACCGGGGTCGTTGGGCGTCGACCACAGTAAGCTTTCTAGTCCCTCCGAACCCATCATAGCTTCACGCAGGCATGTTCCACTACTTAGGTGGACTATAAGGACTTGCATTCTTGAAATAAAATGGTGGGACAGAAACGGCAAGCGAGGGAAGGGGCAGGTTAGCCCCCCACAGCACGTTGGAAGGAGGGCAGTGTGGTGGTGCACTCGGAGCAGAGGCATTCCCTTGCCTCCTGCTCTTGCCCCACTCCCGAAACCAACCTGCAGGCACAGTGACAGTTCCTTAAAACGTGCAAAGAAATCAGCTTAATTAAGAAAAGGCAAAGTGAAGCACAAGCACCAGTTCTGGTTTCCCAGCAAGTCAGCCCATAGAAAACTGATAGTCATCTCAGGCCTTTTCCCTTTCTGGGATATAATCAAACACCAAAAGCAAAGTCCCAATCCACATGCAAACCCAGAATGGGCAGTGCAACCATATTTTGCAGTTCAGACTCTATATCAAGCCTCTCTACCTGCTAAACTTATCCTTTTAAACCAATAACCCCCCTGTTGTCACTATCTGTTGCCAGATTTCCCTGTGGTCCCTCTTGGTGACTCTCGTGATCCTGTTCATCCTGACTGGGACCATGCTGGGCCCAGATCTGCTGGCACATATTCCTGCATCCGTCTACGCCATTGCAGTGCTGATGCCTCTAGCAGGGTATGCCTTGGGATATGGCTTAGCCATGGTCTTTAAAATGCCCCCACACTGCAGGAGAACAGTGTCCTTGGAAACCGGGTGCCAAAATGTCCAGCTCTGCACCGCCATCCTAAAGCTCACCTTCCCCCCAGAGCTCATAGGGAGCATGTACATGTTTCCCTTGCTTTACGCGCTTTTTCAGTCGGCAGAAGCGGGACTGTTTGTGCTGCTATACAAGATGTACGGGAGAGACAGCTACAAACAAGATACTCTTGGTGAAGAGGAAGACACAGATATTTCCTACAAGAAACTGAAGGAAGAGGAGGTGGCCGATACTTCATATGGCACAGTGACCACAGAGGAGTACAACTCCATGCAGATGGAGCCGACGCAGACGGCGCTGTAGGAGAGATAAGGAGGTGACACCCAGGGATGTGGGATGTGTGTTGTGTTTGCATCAGGCTGAGGCCACATTTGTGGCTGCTCAAGCCTCCATCGTTTCTCCAGCTGTTCCCATTGTACAAGTTGATGTGTGTTTATTACCGTGACAGTTGTATTTCCTTAAAAATAGAAATATGTAACAAAAATTAAAATCAAAGGAAAAAGAATTGCTGCAATGCAAACCCAGTAACTGGCTTCGTGTGAGGAGGGTCCTGCCCACCTGAGTGCAGCATGAATGGGTAGGATGAAGGAGATGAGTGTTTTTCAGAGGCCAAGCCAGTGTGGCACCAGTGCAGACCAATGGGCAAACCACCTTGCGTGCAGTGTAAAAGCATTGTGCTCATTGTTCTCACCACAAATACATGGACAAGCTGAACCAAACCCGTGGTCCCCGGTGATTAATCCCGCGAGAGCAATTCAGGGCCGCGCTGTCTAGTTCACCAGAGCACCTGTGGTGAGGGCCGTGCGGGATGCCCGAGGCCCCGCACCGGGAGGGAACGGGAAGGAGCCGCCAAGGCCGGGGCCCGTCGGGGGCGGGGGCAGCCTGGCTCCGGTCCCGCCCCGCACGGGGGTACTTAAGGCCGCGCCCCCCCGCCCGTTACTCCGGGTCTGGCGTGATGTCGGAAGAGGCCATGGAGAGCTACCTGTACACCCCCTACCACCCCTACTCCTACCGCTACCCGCCGCCCAAGGGCAAAGGGGGGATGGCGGGCGGCTGGCGACCGCGGGGCAGCGGCTACTTCTCGGGGTACGGGCAGGCGGCGGCTGCCGCCGAGGAGTTCGACAACTACCAGCGGGCGCAGCTGAAGGCCATCCTCTCCCAGGTCAACCCCAACCTGACGCTGAGGCTCCGCAAAGCCAACACTAAAGAGGTGGGAGTCCAGGTCAACCCGCGGCAGGACGCCTCGGTGCAGTGCTCGCTCGGGCCCCGCACCTTGCTGCGCCGCCGCCCCGGCCCCTCCGCCGGGCAGCGGCCCCGAGAGGCGGAGCAGGAGCAGGGCAGCCCCGCCACCATCACCACCCGCCCCGTGCGCTTCCCCCGCACCATCGCCGTCTACTCGCCCATGGCGTCCCGCAGACTTACTGCTTTTGTGGAGGAGCCGGAGCAGCAGCAGCAGCAGGAGGAGGTGGCGGCGGCGGCAGCGGCCGTCGAGGAAGAGCCGGACGCCCTGCGGGAGCAGCGGGAGGCGGAGGCGGCCGCCGTGCGGGCCAGCTGGGAGAAGCCCTCTGAGGGTGACGCCGAGCCTCTGGAGCAGCGTCCGGTCGAGCCTCTGGAGCAGCGTCCGGCCACCCCCTCAGGGCCGCCGGCAGAGGGGCCGGAGCAGAGTCGGGAGGAGGAGGCGGCACCGGTGGCGGCAGCAAAGTCAGAGCCGCAGGCAGAGCCTCAGGCAGAGCCTCAGGCCGTCACCCAGAAGCAGGAGCCGGCAGCGAACAAGACCCGCCTGCGCTTCCAGGTAAGGAGCGGCCGCGGGGAGTGGAGCCGGGGTCGGGTCTGGCCCGGGAGGCGCCGGTGCCGTCGAGTAACAACTGTCCTCGGCAGTTCCTGGAGCAGAAGTACGGTTACTACCACTGCAAGGACTGCAACATCCGCTGGGAGAGCGCCTACGTCTGGTGCGTCCAGGGCACCAACAAGGTAGGGTAGGCTCGGATCGACCCGGCCCGACACCCCCACCCCCTGCTCTACTCGCCGCCACCTGCCGACCCCGTCTCCCTTCCAGGTCTATTTTCGGCAGTTCTGCCGGACCTGCCAGAAGTCCTACAACCCGTACCGTGTGGAGGATATCACCTGCCAGGTAAGGGACCCTCTGCTCTGCACCGGGCCACCCTCGGCCCGCCCCCGCCGACCACTGCCTTCTCCCGCAGAGCTGCAAGCGGACGAGGTGCACCTGCCCCGTGAAGATGCGCCACGTGGATCCCAAGAGGCCGCACCGCCAAGACCTCTGTGGGAGGTGCAAAGGGAAACGCCTCTCCTGCGATAGCACATTCAGTTTCAAATACATCATCTGAGGGGTTTTGTTTTTGTTTTTTTTTTTTTTGTTTTGTTTTGATTTGTTTGTTTGTTTTGGCTTTGGTTGGGGTTTCTCTAGAAAACTGCAAGTACAGCAGAGTTTTTTTGTTGTTGATATTGATGAAGGTACTTGGTGAGATGTATCTAGGAAAGCATACAAGTAGAAGTATTGCAGAGAATGCTCAAATGATCAGGTGAAGCATAGTGGTAGAGACTAAAATAATGTTTTGAAAAGCTGTGATCTTGGCAGCAGCTGACTCAGGACCTTGTAGAAACTCGGGTGGGAAAAGGATGTCTGTTACTGATCCTACTCTTGAACTAATCAAACACTTGAAGTAAAAATCAACTGACATGTACAGTAGGTAGAGCATTATTTGTGGAAAAAATACCTCATAGTTCACTGAGTGCACACTCCTAGTTCATGTAGAAAGCTTCCTGCACCTGTTTTTCACTAGAAAATGACTTGAAATGCTGTGGGAAAACTGGTACAGCTGGTCTGCATTTGCTAAGATGGTGTTCTTGCCTTTAGATTAAAACCAAAGAAAGTTTGTGTTTAATGCATCTTTCAGGGACAAATAATGCTGGGGAAGGGAGTCACTGATGGTAAGTTCCTTGCTAAAAAGAGTTGCCCTTTAGTTCCAGGATACTGCACCTGCCTGGCTGCTTCTTGCACCCACAGATGAAGAGCAGCTGTGCTTGGTTTACACTTGAGTTTGATCTAGGTTCAGTTCAGGTGTCTGCCATTGGGGAATGATCAAACTTCCACACCTTTCTGGGTTGGGATTGCAATAAGGAGTAGTACTTGTAGTGCTCAGGAGTAGTGTCAGAACCAGCATGGCTACTCCCAGAAGCTCTCTGAGGCCTATGGGTACTGCCAATGGTAATGGCCCACACAGGGACACAATACAGTAAAGCATTACAAGCTTAAATTTAAGGAAAATACACTTTTTTTAGAATACTAATAAAGCTTAAAACTTGAGCATAGTAATGCACCAAGCCTTTTGCACAACTCTTGAGGAAGCTTCTATGTGGAAACTGATTTTTCTTTGCTATCATAAACTTACCTGTACCTGCCTTGAGACTGGTCTATGAAAGACTAAAGGGAGAACCAGGCTGAGCTCATGCTGGTTAACAGCTTCAGTGCCTGGGGGTCTAGCACATCTAAATGGAAGCTAGTGTATGGCAGGGTAGGTGAACATTGTCCTTTGTACCAATAAATGTTTAGAGGAGCAGTATTTATTTTGTAGTTTTGATTTATTTTGCTGTGGAATCCTGCTTTATTTTAACATGCCTCTTGAACTTGCTGCAATAACTAAGGCTTAAGTTTCAGCATGAGTTTATTGCCAAGAAATTAGCTGCTTCATTCATTATCATAGCAGCATGAGACTCCGTGGGAACAAGTAGACCTACTACTCCCAGGATGCTACCATTTTAGTTCATGCTTCTAGCTGAAGCACCTTTTCCTGTATCACAGTAAGCTGGTAGAGTGAGGGATATTCCAGATTTCACAGTTTCCATGCTTGCCCTGTTCAACTTGAAAAGTGAAACTGCAGTGGGGCAGTTATCTGCTGTAGATGCATGTGACTTGCACTCACCTGTAGATAACAGCAATGAGCAGTGTTGAGTCTCCAGCAAAGAGCTGTGGTCCCCTCTGCATCTGTCTGCCCCATCTTGCAGTCCCAGCTGTTATTTGGGATTATTTCTAAGCATATTTCCCTCTAAGGATGTTCTCTGATACATTTTCTTGTTTGCCTTCCACATTCTTATGGCTACAGTCTGTTCCATATGGATGCAGTGGGGGAGACTGAACCTGTGTGCCTTGGTAATTAATTAGAGAACTTAAGCTCTGTGCCATGTCAGTATGGAGTCACAGCAATATGAGCAGCCAAGTGCTTTGTATTTATACAGATGTCATTGCAAGCATTGCTTTGAGGAGTACTTGCTGTGAAGATGGCAAGTCTTATGCAGTCATTATCAGTAATAATCTAAAGTGAAATTTGGTGCAATTTAAGAGTTGTCATCCCCAGTAAGCACAGTCAAAGCAGCAGTCTCTTCATTTTGACAAGATGTAGAGCAGGCTGAGCTGCTCTGGCCTGTGCACTGTGCTTCAGAGCAACTGGGCTGAGCAAGCAGGTGATGAAGACTCAATAGGGCAGGTAGCAGTGAAGAGCCACCTTTGCTTTCATCAGCTACCATGAGGTTCTGAGGCTTGGAGGAGTGGAGAGCAGCAGGCAGCAATATTTAACAAGCTTTCCTTCATCCTGTAAGTATCCCTCTGCTCTGCAGTAGCTGTGTCACACCTCTTACAGAAATTTATTCAATGCTTTTACTGCTCAATGCCAAAGTACCCCACTGTATCCTTTCCACTTCACTGCTCTGTCAGGTCCTTGACAGCATAGATGGTGTGCTGTGGGCAGCAGTTCCCAGGCATGGCAGAAAGCACAGCTACCCCTGACCCATGTAGTTCTGCAGTGGAGAGGGACAGTCTTCATGCTGCCAGTTCTGCAGGGATAGCTTGACCTTGCCCTGTGCAGCTTTCCTCTGAAGAGGTTGATTGCAGGCATTGGCTCGCTCTGTGCTGCTGGGAGCAGCCCTCTGATGGCTTCACTTGCTTCCAGGCAGCTTTGCCATAGCTTTGGATTGGGCACACACTGGGCACCAGGTAAATAATGTAGGGTGACAGCTTATGTCCTAGCTGAGAATAAGTCCTTTTGGAAAAGCTTCACAAAGTTAAAGCTGTATCAAATGTCAGCCAGCCTGATTCTGCTCCATAGGCCAGGCTATGCTAGTCACTGTAAATGGAGGAAGATGTATAAATTCACTTTTGAGTTCCATAAGATATCATTTAACAGCTTCAGAAGATGTCTAGGAAAAGGCTGTTGCATTGACAGGACTTAAAATGAAAAAACAACCAAGCTGTGGTTTCAGGGCACTCAGGCCTCTATGCTCAGTGTTTCAGCTAAAGTATTTAAACTCTAGCTTGTAAAAATGCACAAGATGACAGATACAATGTCTTTTATTTTTACCAAAAAAAGCTGATAAAAGATGATGTAAATAAAAGTGTAATGCACCACTAAATAAAACTACTTATTCCTGTAAATACTTATTAAATAATTAAGAACACCATCTACAGTACCACAAAACCATCAAAATAATTCAATTTTATCAGGGACAGGGAAAAAAAGTACAGTGATGATGGATGTGCCTTGACCAGTTACAGAGCTTGTTAGGATAACAACTACTGTCAGCAGTCCAACAGCGTGCACAGTGCCTTCAATTAATGCATTTCAGCATAAATAATTTTCTAGTGGGGTCCAATTTCCCCAAAAAGGCAGAGCTAAGAATTTCAATTCTACATTCTAAACTCTGGAATTAGAGCCCATTAAAAAAATCACAGTGGGTAAGAGATGTATATAAAAATACTGGGTGTTCCTTTCAAATCACAGGAATCATGGGACTACATTCTTTTTTTTTCTGGTGTTGTGTATCTGTCCCCCCCCCGTCCCCCCCCTTTTTTTTTCCTTTTTTGTTTTTTACAAAAGGCTATTGGTTTCAACAGAATCCAGTTTGTTTAATGCTACAGACTTTGACACTGAACTTTATTGCCTGTTTGCATGTTTTGGTAGTCAGTCTTTCTATTTTTCTATATAGTCCCACTGCCTTAGGCTTAAACTGAGTCATGAAGATGCATATGTGCATTCAAACTCTCAGAACCCTGCAGACTACTCAGAATGCAAGTAATGTGTGTGACTACCAGTGGGGAGAAACCCCCTTCCCCTCATAGCTTTATACACCTACTGTCTTAACAGTGCATTGCACAAATTTACAAGAAAAATACTGGTTTTGCACTATACAATTTCTAGAATATATACAGAATAAAATAAGTTAACTTCTAATGAGAATTGCTGATGGGCAGCATATATCTTTAATATACATTTTAAAGTCTCTGCAGGCAGCTACTTTTTGGTTAGTTGTTATCAATATTTGTAACGTAAGCACTGATCAGAGAACTGAGCAGCATTCCAATAAAGTTAACAGATATATTATTTCTTTTAGAAACACTGGGAAATCCCAGTTTAAAATATTATTAAATGTCCTAACATTTACACACTATGAGGATTAGATCTAATAAAATAAAATTTCTTCAAAAATAATCTTGCAGCTCTTTGAAGCATGCTCTGAGACCTTATTTAACAATCACCCATACCTTCAAAAAACAACTGTCACATAGCCATACATTCTAACTCACACACATCATTTCCTTGTCACAGACAACAAAAGCAAATAAAACAGAGAGAAGTCAACAGTTTTTGCAGTCGCAAGTCACTCTGCTCATGCCTGACCACCCCATCTTCATGATGTTGCCAAGTGTCTCATTAGGAATTAGCTGATGCTTCCATCTACTGCTGCTGGAAAGTCAGGAAGCCTTGCAGGTCTTCAGCCAAAACAAACCAGCCTTGAGTTTAGCCTCATCCTACCTGCATTACCAATTCAACCTGTAGAGGCTGTTACTGCAAACACCAGTTACAGTTCTGTTACAACAGAAAATAATGCATATGTATGCATTACATTGAAGCCCTTTTGTGGTCGTGTAGTTTTTATACAGAAATTTAATAAAAAAATACTACTGTCACACAGCTACTGTGTAGAAAGAGTAGTCAAATAAGATGTTCAATTTTCAGCTTTTTTCTTTTGATGAAACAATTTCTTGCTGTGATGAAACTGTGTTGGTTGTCAGGATTGCTGAAGGTTTTCTTTTTTTTTCCTTTTTTTTTTTTTTTTTTTTAAGAAAGGTGCTAATTAATAGTCTGAAGTGTCTTCATCATCAGTTCTTTTCAACATGACAGCTGTTCAGAATCCAGTGCTGACAAGATTTATTCCTGGTTTGATTTTTCCTAGGAGCTGGTAGGATTGCACCGTGCGTAGAGACTCTCGAATTTCTAGGTTCAGCTCCATCAGCTTTGAGCTGGCCTCAGACATGTCTTGGTTGGAGCCTACCACTGCAAAGCTGCCAGTCTGACCAAGCGTCTGATGGCGGAAATATATGTGCAGCAGTGTTTGAACTGGGTCATCTTCAGAGCTGCCAAAGATGTCGTGGGGCCACAGAGATCTGTAAAACCACAATTTGCATTTAAATATTGATATTACTTAACAATTAACTGTTTAAATATTCATGGTCTTTTAATCAGACATTTGAACTAAAGAAGAAAATACAGGAGAAATGCTGCTTCTGTAGAATCCTGAGAGTTAACAGTACTGTTTTCTCAGGGATAAATTCTACAGAACAGGCACTACTAGAACTGCCTTTTATGTAAATTGCAAAATGGGTGTGAACAAGCAACAGTGCTTGTCCTTTTCAATGCTTATCCCTACCTTTAAATTGCAAAGGGCCATTACAAACTCAGCTCTGAAAGCCATCCTTAAGCACTTACCTGAA
>JAOEGS010002300.1:0-106775 GCA_025447755.1 Corythornis vintsioides
TTTTTTCTCTTCTTGTTTTTTCCCTTTTTTTTTTTTTTTTTTTTTTTTTTTTTTTTTAAATACATTACAAAGCCTTTTTTTTTTTTTTTTTTTTTTTTTTTTTTTTTTTTTTTTTTTTTTTTTGGTAGTTTGAGGTAAGCTCAGCTTTTTCAGAAGCTCTGATCCATTATATACAGAGGGGAAACACATCTGATAAATACTTTCTCAAGATGCATCCTCCCATTTGAAACACTTAAATGTACTATTGTAAATTCCTGGGATTTATTTCAGAGAAATAGCAGGGAATAAAAGCAATTGAAAAATAATGCTGGATATAGCTGTATTTTGTGTAGTTTTGTAAATAACTTTATAAAAAAGAAGCAATCATTTAGTATTTTAGAACTTGCAAATCTAGTTTCTTCGTGGAAAAAAACCCAACTATGCCATGGTACTTTCTTCCATCTGTATGTTAAAATGTGTATTTTCACTTTGGGTAGTATAGAAAACCATATAGAATTGAATTTAACATAAAAAAAATAAAATTGAAGATGTGTGATAGGTGATCGTGATTAATCACGAGTTATTTGCTGAAATAATTTTGTTTTTTAGTGTTGAAAAACAGCACTCTGTAAAAAGTTATATATAGTGGGAAATGGCAACCCTCTTTTATCTGAAAGATGGGAAGCATGTCATGTTAATGGATGCTTGGGTGTTGTATTTGGAGGTTACATTGAGGTTTTCTTACCTTAAAAACAGAGGGAAAGAGAATCCCAGAAGATTTTTGGCTGAGAGGTGACTGGCAAGTCAGCCTGCCCAGAAAGAGCCATTCTGTGGGATCTTTCCTGGCCTCCCTTGGCTCTCATTGCTTGCTGTAGTTACCAAGGTTAAATGAGAAGTATTTCTCTGGGTGCAGGTGGAGTTTGATACAGGCTTCTAAGAAAGGAACTCATGTGGAGTAATTCCCAGCCTTAGAAGGAAGGCAAATTCCTCAGCACAAGGGAAAGTTTCAAAGATGGGAGATGAAAGATTTCCAACAAGATCACATTCTGTTTTATCCTTGGTTCTTAATGAGTTTTCCTTCTTAAGTCTTGTTGCGATTATCTTTGGTGTATTAGGATGAGCCGTCTAGTATGTTTTCATGCGTTAATTCTTTCTGAAGTTATTTTGATCTGCATATTTTATCCAAATTTTGTGCACGTTAATTAGTCTTGTAGAGTTTGATTCTCCAACTACCTGTGTAAGTATTTGGAAAAAAAAATACACCTAATGAAAATAATGCTGTAGCTTAATATAATTAGCAAAACTGATTGGAAAAAAAATCACATTAAAATTTTAAAAATCACCTTACAATTAGTATTGAGGCTTGTTTTTGAAGGAGAAATTTTAGATTTGGGGTTTGATTCGTGGGTTTTTTGGTTGGTTTTTTTTCTGTGTTTGCTGCTATAGGGTTGTTTTTTTGGTTGGTTGGGTGTTTTGGGTTTTTTTTAAAGATCTTTGCTGTGATTCCCACTTTGTTTTGTCATAATTATGGTGATGGTATGTCTCAGATAACTCTTAACAACTGGAAAATGCAGGTCATTATGGAGATTAGGCTGGCAGCCAGTTGCATCCTTATTGCCTGTCAATCTTATGTGCTTGGGAAATTATGAAGTAGTGTAAGAGCTGCAGCTGTATGGCTTCATATTTCTTGAAGACTTCTCAAGGATACTGTAATCAGCTAATCCAAACATTTCTAATGCTGCAGGAAGGTTCCGAATTGGATAGGATATGTAACCACACAACCGTAGGTCTCCATCGCCAGAAAATGATAAATGATAGTGGTTGGAGTCATTCTCATGCAAATGTAATTACTGGCAGGCAAAGGCAGTACTTCATTATGCATTCTGCTGGTGGCTTTTTGGTGGCTTTGCAGCATTTTGCTCACACAGTGCAGTGGAAGCTTTTTGTGTTAGTTAAAAACCTGTGTACTGTATATTATGTGGGTGGTAAGACACTGAATGTATATTCATGGGTGGATATACACACACAGATGGCACCTACATACAGAGTGCTTTGTGTTCCTCTGCATAGAATCATTATTGTTTGGAAAGGAGCTCTAGGATCATCAAGTCCAACCTTCATCCTAACATCTCTCTCCACAGCCTCAAGTGCTACATCTACTCGTTTTTAAACCCCTCCAGAGATGGTGACTCCACCAGCTCCCAGGGCAGCCTGTTCTAGGGCCTCACCACTCTCTCAGGAAAGTATTTCTTCCTGATATCCAATCTAAACCTCCCCTGATACAACTTGAAGCTTTTTCCTCTCCTTCTATCATTAGTAATTTGGGAGAAGAGCTCAACACCAGCCTGGCTACACCCTCCTGTGGGGTAGTTGTAGAGCAATGAGGTCTCCTCTCAGTCTTCTCTTCTCTGGACTAAACAACCCCAGTTCCCTCAGCCTCTCTCCACAAGGCTTTCCAGAGCCCTCACCAGCTTGAGAGATATGAATGCATAATGAAGCATAGAGGTGTTTCTGTGGAATGGTTTGGAAAGAATTTTGCTGTAATATCTTGCACTTAATATTTATATACTTAATTTAGACCTCCCTCTCCAACTCAGGATGGCATTTAAGTGCACAAAATTTAACTTTATAGGCTTCTTTAAATCTCGCTGGCTTGGTATGTTTAAGTACTAGGCTGAATTATGAAGTTCCTTAATTAGTTTATTTATAAATATTATTTTTGTTACAGTTTTATGGTTCTGGTAGATTTTGAGTGGATTTCAGTGGAAAAGAGATCCTGGCTTTGTAGTAGCTTTTTTTAAACTCATTGCTCTGTAAATTTTTTAAGCATTAGACTCTAAAATTAGTATTAGACCATTCTAGTTTTCAATGTGATGTATTTTATTAATGCACAATAATTTCAAACCTAAATACTTTGCAACAGAGAAAAAAAAAAAAGCTGCATTAAATGGCATACTCCAGCAATTAGAACTTTTCAATGTACACATTCCTGGGTGCAAAATTGTCTCCTTTAGCCACAAACAGAACAGTCAAGGACTGTGAGAACAATCTCCTGCCTGTTATTGAACAGGAGGGGGGATGCTTTTGCCCACAGGGTCCAAGATGTGAACCTGTCACCTGGCTTTCCATTCTTAATGCATAGCCATCTACAGTCTGTTTATTTCTCACCATGACTGTAATGCCTATTAGGAATAATGTCTAAATACTCTTAATAAGCTCAAGCCCAGTGGAAAGAAGAGGAAATGTATGTATGCTTTAGAAATACATTGATTTAATACATTGTAATTTCTTTTAGTTGGATAATTTTAGCTGTTGGTTTTCACTTGCAACAGTGATGAATCAACAAAAATGGAATTGTTTTCTAAGGAAAAGTAACAGTGCTTTTGCCCCTTTCAGAGTTAGCAAATGTCCTAGTTCTTAAATGTCCTCAAATGGCCATTTAAATGAGTGAGGGAAACAGGCAGAAGATGACAAAACCAAACCACCACTCATCCCATCACGTCACCCAGGTTAGCAATGGTTAGAACATTTTGCAGTCAGATTGCAGGATGTGCCCTTATGTCTGTTACTTAAGAAAAAAAAAAAAAGGTACTTATTTCCTTTTTCTTTGATGATTCACCTGTCATGTGTGAGTTCTTTGTTCCATTTAGGGTTAGAGAAGGATTTATGCTGCTACTTCTGCAATTGATGCTCTAATCTAATTTACAATTCACTGGAATAATTGTGAGAGTTGTGCAAACTGCTTTGTACCTCTTCTAATTCCCACTGGCTTGATTAGCAACACATTCACTCTTATATCAGCTGAAAAAAAAAAAAAGTGATAATTACCTCCAAGTTCATGAATAAAGCTGGGAAAATTCATTTTTTGACAAGTCATAAATTTGCTGAGAAGCAGAGTTAGATAGGGATCAGAAGTATTTGCATTTTCAAGGATGATTATTGCCAGTAGTTTTGACTGAAGAAGAAAGATGATTTCCCCAGATGCTGCAGAGCTTCAGCATTTTCAAAATTAGATCTTTTTTTCTTTCAAAATATTTTGGAGTTTTTTACTTTGGAAAAAAAAAAAAAAAAAAGATAAAAAATAAAGGGTGGGGGGTTAGATGTGGAGATCCTGAAGTGGATGTTTCCTTCTCTGCCTTCACTGGAGTTCTTCCTGCCAGCAAAGGGATCCTCAGAACTTCAGTCTTTAAGTCAGGGATGGATAAGCTTCCTAATAACTGGAATTAGTAGGTTTTATTCCAGCTGTTTCTCCTCTGGTAAGTAGAGATTGTGGTGCAGCCAGACAGCTCACATGAAATGCTTCCATACTGTATGAACTTTCCAATAAGTAGTTTTCTGTTTAACAGCCTGTGTGTTCAAACAGTTCAGGTGTCCCCAGGGAACAGGCAAATGAAGCTATTACTGGGTACACTTCAGATATATTTTCTGTCTGTTGTTTTCCTGCTGTCTCACAGAAGTGTTTGTGCCTGTGTGTGCTGGTCAGGTCAAGTATTCTGCAACTGGGAAATTACAGAACACTTGAAACACATGAAAATCTTTAATTATTAAAAAAAAGGTGCCATCACATCCATGAGGGATCTGTTGAATGACTGTGTGCCAGCTGAATGTGGCTGGCAAAGGCAACTGACCTTACAGGTGACACTATTTCTATGGTTTTGCCCATTTCTGCTTTTCATTTGCCACCTCGCATCTCAGAATTCAAAAACCCACATCAAACTCCATGTTTTCATTATTGACTTCAAGGTACAACTCCCAGCCTTGGGAGGTGATGTGGATTGTTTATTCTTTGCAGTTAAAAGAAGTGAAAGTGCAGTAAATACTTCATGATGTTCCTATGAGCACCAGGATACTCCTGTCACCTACACAAATAAATTTCCTGAAAGATAAATAGGGTTTTGTTTTGGTTTGTTTTTTTACGTGCCTTTTCCATGTATCTTTGTTGTGCTTGCCTGGAGTCGGGCAACTTCAGACCACTTCATCCTGCTGGAAATTGAAATAGCTGAGAAACTTGGGGGAAAAATATCACAGAATTGTTGTGCTGTGGCCTCTCCAAGAGCTGCACTTTGAAGCAGTTGTACCAGCAGTTGTTCAATTTAGTAGCAGAAGAGAAACATGTTCCTGAATACACAGTGGGTTGTGTGACCCTGGTTGCATCAACTCTCAGTCATTTCCAAGCTCTGGAGAAGCTGGACCTTCTGCCTTGCCTTGCCTTTTCCCAAAGGCTGCAGGAGTCATAGAATCCTAGCAACGTCTGTGTTGAAAGGGACCTCCAGAGGTCATCTAGTCCATCCCCCCAGCTGAGAGCAGGGACATCTGCAACTAGAACAGTGTGCTCAAAGCCTCCTCAAGCCCCACCTGGAATGTCTCCAGGGATGGGGCCTCTACCACCTCCTTGGGCAACCTGCTCCAGTGCCCACCACTCTTGTGGGAAAGAACTTCTGCCTTAGTTCTCATCTCAGTCCACTCCTTTCTCATTGAAAACCATTGCCCCTTCTCCTTTCACTCCAGGCCTTTGGAAACAGCCCCTCTCCAGGCTTTTCCAGGAGGAGGCATTAACCTCTAGGCTGGTGACTAGACCCAGGCTTTGTTCCTCTTCCAGAGGATTCTGCCTGCTCCCAGCAGTGGCTTCTAGCAGCCTCTTCCCAGTGTCTCTGCAGAGTCTCCATCTGTGGTACTCTTTGTGCACCTATTAGTAGTATCTTTGCTCATTGAGCTGTTTCTGGCTGACCACACAACCTGTGCTTTCCCAAACTGAGGTGCACATCCCTTTCCAAACAGGAGTTTTGTAAACCCCTGAGAACTCCCAAACACCTTTCTGGCCAAGTCTCATTGATGTGCAGCTCATCCCCCCATCTGGTAACATGTGGGACACTGGTGCCTCTCACCTGCTGCTGCTGGTGTCCCTGGGGTGCCTTGCTGGTGAAGAAGGGACCCTGGACCCTCTCTTGCTCCTTTTGGGTGGGCTCAGCACCTTGTCTCCAGCCCTGGCAAAGATGACTGTGCCACCATTGCCCCTTGGTGGCATTCTCAGTGCTGCAGTTCAGCTGGTCACCTCCATGGACCTTTTAATTTCTTTTTGTCAGTCATACACAATGTGTATCTGTTGAACTGGGCACCTGATTCTGGTTAATCTTGCTGTTAATCCCAGTTTGCTGTGGTTATCTCCAATGTATCAGTCAAGGATGGAAAGCAAAGTCTCCAGTGATCCTGTTGTATGATTTGTGTAACACAAGCCTTCGATTTCCCTAAATTAAGCAATTAATCCTATTTAAATTTGAGCAGCCTGTAGATAAATATTGATCTTAACTTAAAAAAAAAAAAGTTTATTAATCAAAAACTGGCATTATGACAAAACTGTTACTGAAAATCAATATTAATGATCCACAGAGCTTTTTGGCTTGTCTGTTGAATCAAAGCCTTCTAGACCTGCTGATACGGGACTGCCTGTCTTGTTAACTTTGGTACTGGTGGGTTAGAAATACACTGTTGGGTTAGAAATATACTGTTATCATGACACATTATGTCATCCAGCATTTTCTCAGAGATTATGATACTTGGAGAACCATATGACAATTGTAATTCTTTCTCCTAAAATACTGCATGGAGAATTTGTTTATTTTAATTTCTGGTAATCACAGGCTTTTTCCTGAATCCTTTAATCTCTCTCAGCTTTTCCTGATGGCTGACAGTGTGTGGTTTCTGTTCATCACCATCTCCTACCACTTTCCTATCAATGAAATATCCATGGCTCATAAAGGAGGAACAGTATTTCTAGATGGTGTAGCATCTACTAACATGCTCTCACATTTCCTTTTCAACAGTGCTTTTTGATATTCCTTTTAATCATCTAACCATGCTTTTCTTCTCACCCTAATATTTCTATTATTATCAGCTTAAATTTTGCCCTGTACCTTAATTTTTCTGACACCTGTCTACCCCCAGATTCAGACACAGTATCTTCTCTTCACATCTTTAGGAATTTCAAGTCAGGTTTTTTTTTCCCTACTCTTTATTTTTTTTTCTCTCTAGCCATTCTCCTTTTTGGTATCATTTTTGCTCTTCTGATTGACCTGTTTCTTGCAAGGTTGACCCCCCTTCTGCTGAGTTGAAGGGCATCTGGGTTATCAGCTTTTTTTTTCTTTTCTAAAGAAGATGGGCAATGTCACACAGAACCAAACCTTTCTGCCTCTGAGGGTTGCTAACACCATCTGCTTGCTTGGTTAATCTTGGACCTGAGGGAAGCCTAATAATGTTTCCAAGATCAATGGCAATTTGGGAGGATGTGCAATAGGGAACAGATGTTGCATTTGGATATTCATCCCAGTGCATCCCTGAGCTGGCCGAGAGTTCCAGTTTATCCGAGTTGGCCCCCCACCAGCTGGCTTTTAGCCAGGGGCCAGGCATTTCTCTAAGCAGGGGGTGAAAAAACACTGGTTTTTTTTATCTATGAGAGGTGACAACACCAGAGGCACTGCAGCCCAGACCTTCCCCAGCAGTGCCAGCTGCTTCCCGTGAGAGCAGCACTGGTGCAGATGCCCTGTCTTTGCCCATTGCCTCGTGGACCAAAAAAGGTTTCAATGATTTTATCCTAGCCAGAGGCACAAATCTTCACCCAGAAAGGCTGACAGCTGCATTTGGTACTCAGTGGGCCCAGAATGGGCAGGCTGGAGTGGAGCTGTTGCTCCACAGGATTTGGTTTACACTAAATGTGGTTTCTTCTGCAGCACGTTATTTGCATGGAAGTGCTAAGCACTCCTAGGGGTGTCTGCATTGTTTGTGAGTGGATGGTAATGTCCAGCTGCAGGGAGGGTTTAGTAAAATTCTCTTCATGCTACTCATTCTGAAGCTGCACTGTTGCCTTTATTTAATAGTTTGTCTATTCACTTAAAGAAGTGCAGTTCAAGATCTCTCTCCTGTTTGAAGCTCTTCTGGGAGGACCTGCAGGATCATTTCAGGCCAGTGCCAGCCATCAGCCTGTGCTGAATTGAACCTGGAGTGACTGAGTTTGTTCCTGCAGGAGCTTGCAGTGATCATAGGTTGCACTTTGGGAAGGTCTCCCCATAACATTTCATTTCTCCAGATCAGCTTTCCCTTGATAAATTCCTGGTAAATGCAAATGATTGTCAAATAGCTAATCAACTTAAATTAAGCATATATTTTACAGAAATCAAACATTTATTCTTGATGTAGAAAGAAAAGAAGAGAGTAATAGTTTTTTTGTAAAACTCTAGTGACAGGTGGGATGATATACTATTTGGGGGCATTTCTGAGGCAAAATAAAGCGAAGATGTGTTTTATTTTTTTAAGTGTGTTGTCTCAACTGGAATTAGCTGTGTAGTCCTTTCATAGGGAAAAAATATGGATTTGAACTGTGCATACTATTTTTAGTATTTAAATGCTTTGGTTTCATGTTTAATTGGCTTTTAAGAAAGTATTGATAGCACAGTTTATTACTTGATTTTAGCCAGTTATATAGAATGCTTTAAAAAAGCTAATTCCCCAAAGCCACAATTCTTAACTGTTCACTGAGTGGCCAATAGCAGTGTTTTCTTTTTCTGTATGATCTCCATGAATTCCATTTGCAATGCTAAAGGTGATCTTCAGCAAATTCCTGTAGCTAGAACTTGAGAGAAGCAGCTGTTAACACAGGCAGATGAAGTGTCATTCAAATAATGACAGAGGTTCACAGAATTGCATCCTAAGTGCTAATCATCCTATCTTGGGGATGGATTGACTGCTGTGCCTTGCTCCATGCTGCTTGGTGGGTGTGGACAATTGGCCTAAATTAATTGGGAAAAGGCTGGAGGTGGTAGAAACAGGAGCACAGCCGTGGGTGCTGTGGCACATCTGACACATTTCTTCCTGCTGAACTCATCAGCTCAATTAAAACTTCTTTCTTCATCGTTGATCTTTGCCAGTGTCACTGTTAGGTGTAAAGTATTATACTCTGTGGGGTGTCCTGAGGATTTTCAACTGACTGGAGTTAGCAGTGGAAAAAACAATTGTGTTGGACTAGACAAAGTTATATGGGGAGGAAACTACCAGGGTTGGAGCTTTTTTGGCAAACTAAAACATAATGATGATTGACTGACATTGTCCAGGGAAGCTGTGGCTATAAGAATCCATGATGGCTCTTCTCTGTTCATTTAGCCAAGATGCCATAGTTAAATCAGCACACCTACCTTCAGGAATGTGCACTATTGTTTGTCTCCTTGCAGATTCATTGTTTTCCATAGGAGTTTAATTGCAAAGAACACATAAATGGTTAGGAAGTCTCTAGATGTTAAATTAGGGCAGAGAAGGGAAATTGAGGGAAGAAAGTTGGGTTGGTTGGGTTTTTTTTCAATGGAAATCCACTACAGTGGTTGTTTTTATTCCTAGCTCACTCTGTACATGAATGGATCACAGCATCTTTCCTTTCAGGCAGGGCTTTGATGCCCTTTACTAGACCTTGGTGCATTTGAATTGTCTGTGTGAGAGCTGCACCAGATTCAATCTTTGAAGAAAGGGCTGGTAGCCCCACCTCTGGGAGTTTCAGAGTAGACTGTGTGTTTATACCAAAATGCTGCATGATCTTTCATGCCCTTTCTGTATCAAAAAGCAGTTACTCTGAAATTGGTATTGTTTTGTCTCATAAATCTTTACATTGAGGGGATTTCTTTTTATGAGCTTTATGAGAATAGATGCTACTCTTTTCTTTAAAAGAGACTAAAATGGTGAATGTGCAACTTTCTTCTCTATTTTTTTGATTCTTACAAAGAAATTGTGTGTCAGGCTTGCACACAGCCATGCCCAGTGCCATTTGCCAGTGTGTTGAGTGGAACCTGCCACAGCAGTGGGCTGTTGTGTTGTAGCTGCATTTATTAACCTGATATTTCATCATATTAACTTCTGGGTTTTAGAAATATCTTCAGAAATTTAGTTATGGGTATGAGTTATGATGGATTTTTGCCTGTTTTTCCTTGCATTATAAAACACAGGCCCAAAGGAAAATGTAATAATGGTGAGTGTTTTGAGCTGGAACAGGCTGCCCAGGGAGGTTGTGAGTCTCCTCTGGAGACATTCAGAGCCCCCCTGGGTGCAGTCCTGGGCAACCTGTTCTAGATGGACCTGCTTTACCAGGGGGGTTGGACCAGATGATCACCAGAGATCCCTTTCAATCCCCTACCAACCTGTGATTCTCTGATTTTGAATCTAGACCACCCTACTAACTTAAAAATCCCACTGCCTTTTCATTGGGCTTTAGTAGGCACAAGTGAGCCTTTAAATTGAGATACTTTTCAGAGCAGGAGCTTAAAGAAAAATATTGCTTTTGCTATTTGCACAGTAGCCAATCTGACTGAACTGAAGATATTATCCTGGCAATGTCAATGAAGAGAGTAATCCTTTTGTGTTTAACTTCCTTGTTTTAAGTTCTGATTTACTTTGAATAAATCTATTAGGGAAGCATAATGGGAATGTTTTATTCTTGATCATCATTTTTATTGAAAAGTACATAATGAAATAACTTAGATTGTTTGTATGAAACATTACATGTCTATGGATCTTGGCCTGAACTTGGGGAATAGAGACTGTTTGATCTCTGTAGTCATTTTATGCAACTTTTAATTAACTTTTTACATGCAATTCTCAATAGGCTTTTATTTTATATTGGAAGCAATGGCAGCAACCCTGAGGCTAATCCAGTCCCTGAAAAAATCATGCTAGAAAACAGAACAAAACCGTGGTAGTTAAAGAAATCATTTCTGTGCCAAGACTTTATGTTCACTTTGGTTTGTCTTTAGGTTGTCATTGATATTTCTGTACTTTTATTCCATCCATAAATTGCTAGCACTGTTATCTGTGCTTCTCTGCTAAGCAGAACATTAAAGAAAGTAGCTGAACCAAAGATTCCTGCCTGGTTGAAAAAGTATTAAGAGTTTTGTTACCTGAATTTCATACCTTGTTCTCAGATCAGGTTCCCTGAGTTGGTGATGGTGATAGGAAATACAGACAGCTCTGGCTAATTCCCTCTGGCATTTGCCTCTTAGAGGGAGAAGCATCATCCCAGAAGCAGACAGCTTGGGAAGGAAAAGCAGCAAAGTATTAATTCCTGCTGGGATACTGGTGTGTGTTGCCAAAGCAGCTTCTCCTGCGTATTCCAATTTGACCTTTTGCTGTTAGGAGCAGAAACTCAAAGCCAAGACACTTAACTTCTGTGTGATTTCAACTCAGACTGCTTCAGTTCTACTGGGTAATTAGCAAAGGCAATAGAGCTTGTTAAGGGATTGGGAAGGAATTGGGAAGCACGATTAGTCTTTTCTTATTCATCCCATCATACTGTTCCTTATTTCTTTTCCTCCTGCATCCTGTTTTAGTTTTGTTTCCTCTTCTCTCTCTCTTCCTTGACACACAGCATCCTATGCATTGCCTGTGTTTATTTTCCATTAAGTTTTCTGTTAGACCTCATCCCCTTTTTTATTCTTTTTATTCCACATCTGCTCTTAAATACAATGCCCTCACAAAGGGAAGGAGTGTGGACACAAGGCATCAGGCAGTGAATGCTGCAGTGGAACATGCAGAAGAACAGCTCTGTTATTTAGCATCCTTTGCCTCTAGTCTCACCTTATTCAGGAGTATGAGGCTTGGGAGCTGCTGCCACAGAGGGATTCAGAGGAAGCCTCTTTGGATGGAAAGAGCAACATTTTAGTGATAGACTCTGAGACATTATGGGTTCAGAAAGCTTGGGGTCAGCACCACCAACCCAGCTCACCTGCAGTTCCCTCAAGGGTGACTCTACTTGGGTTTATACTCTGCATGGAAATGTTGGGTTACTGGCAACTTTGAACACCCATAAACCTTGCAGACAATGAGGTTGTTATTTGTTCTTTTAAGGCAAGAAGACGGGAATAATAATGGAATTTTTGTGGTGTCTGGGAGGTGGGGGGAAGTGTTAGCAAGATGTTTTATAAGCCTCACAAAGAATAATTTAAGTGAGTCTTGTATTATGCATAGTGAAAGGCAGTTCCTTCTGCTGGAAGACCTGCTCTGGTGTGTTTCAATGTGTTTATTTTTCAAAGTGACTGATGAAAAGACAGGTTATTTTTAAAGTAAATCTTCCTAGACCTGTAAGTAGCCACATTTCCCCCCTTGCCAGCAAAACTTTGGACCAGACAGGTTGTAATAATTTCTTCATTTATTTAGTGCAAACTCTGCAAGGGCTTCTCGGGTCCTCAGCAGTTCCCCCCCTTCCATTCAGTGTTTGTACAGCACATTCTCCAGGGATTCTTGTTATCAGCCTTTGCTTTCTGCTCTCTTCCATCCACTACACCTTGCCCTGCTGATGCTTTCCTAGGGCATTGCAACTCCTCTCCCCCTGCTCTCCAGAGATGCACCAGGGATTCTGAAAGCCCATGGAACAGGAGCTTTCCATCAGAGAAGAGAGCAATATTTGTTCTGGAGGGATTGTTGTTCTAACTGCTGTTAGGAAATGTTCAGAAGCATTTACATTTCTAGCCAACCCAAATCAATTCATCTCTTCAAGCCTTTGGAAGACCTGGAAGGCAGAATGTGTTGGCTGGGGTGTGCAGAAACTTGTTTTTTCCAGGCTCTCAGTGCATCCCAGGGCAGTCAGCTGTGCTTATCCCTCTTCATGGCTCCAGTTTTCTTTCTCTAGATAGTGGTGTTTCACACCTTGGTAAGTATGTTCCATAATTAGATTGCAGTCCAGAGTAAAGGCATCTCTTTTTTTCTCAGGGACCTTCCAAGGCACGTGGCACAGCAGGCTCTGATCTTTCAGGGCTTGACAGACAAGAGGTTAAAAGCCACTGCTTTAACCAGCAATTCTTCTGGGTGTCAGTGGCTTGCTTTGCTTTTCTTGCAGGCTTAATGAGTGTGTTTAACTCTTTGGCTGTTTGTGTTTGCTTTGTACCATAAAGAAATCAGAGATTCGAATCACTGCCTTTTTCTTTTTTCTTTAAATACCAGTTATCTCTTGAAATACCTTAAAGATCAAACAACTTGTCATCTGTCAGTTATCTTATTGCTGTAGGTCCTGTCTGCTGTTTTTTCTTGTTGATATGCTGAATAAAATTCCAGCTGTACTTGCAGTTGTATCTTCTGTTTGATAGGGATGGTGATGCTGGCTGTACAGATGCTTCCTGACACAGCTAATAAGATGATGTTGTTGTTGTTGTTCTCTGGATTTCAAAGCTCCAGGAAGTAGTTGAAATCATTTTGCTCTGTTCTTGCGTTGGAATTGCAGCTTTAATATTTTCTGACACTTCTTACCTTGAATGTTTCTCCTTTCCTTCCCAATGACAGTTTATATTAATGTGAACTGCAGAATGCACTGGGCTTTCCTTTGAGAGACCTCAGATAATGAAAAATGCAGCATCTTTGGGAAGTTATGGTGTGGCTTATTGGGCTTTACTTTGTTTTTTTTCAGATGCTGACTGCAGATATAATTCATTGGCTACATAGCATGCAGATGTCAATATATTTAGCACTTGCTTGGGCCTGTAGTCTTACAGGGTACTATTAATTGCATATATTCTATTCTGTTTCCTAAAATCAGTTTCCCTCATTCCTTCATTATAAAACCTGGACAGGGCACAGACTGGCCACAGGAGAGTGACCTGGACTCTGGTTTTCATCATGCTGTTGGCCTGCCAAAGGCAGGGCTTGTTTGACCTTCAGAACATGGCAAGTCTGGATGGTTTATTGGAGCTTCTGCCTCTCTACAGTGCCCTTGATCTGATGCTGTGTCAGGTTGTTCAGGCTACTTTTAGCATGTGCAATTTCCTGTTATTTTTAATCACTTTCTGCTGTATATTTTATAATTCTTTTAGGAATCAAATCAACTCCTCATTCAGATCAGGCACATGTACATGCACGTGTGCAGACAGGGTTACAGTGGATCTGGAAGAGCTGGAAGTACTCTGCTAATGCAGAAAAAGAGTTAATAATTCACTATTACTGTAGTGTTTGGACAAAAAGCTTGAGTAGAGTTTTCACACAAAGAAAAAAGTGAAATCCATGGGTTTTTTTCTTCCAGTAGTTGTGGCAGGCAGTAGGTTGGTGTGTCGTTGAGCTTCAGAGACAAAAATGATGGAAATGTGCAACTATGAGTTCCTAAAGGAGAAAGAGTCCTGGTTAAGCTGAGGGAATTAGTACATGGAAAGATAAAAAAATATTTGCCTACCTTCTTGAAGGTTAGGGGGGCATAATTTTCATATATTTCACACATCCATCTGTATCTGTTTGGTTATTGTTGAGTTTTCCATGGAACTACAAAAAGCTGATACAGACACAGACCACGTTACAGATAGGCAGAGAAGTGGGCAGCAGTTCGAATAATTCCCAGAATGTTTATAATTGCCACTTTCCAGGATTTGAGGAGCAGTGCAGACAATGAACTGCTTTCCCTAAAGCAGCTTTGTGATACAATAGGACTCTGGAGGCACTGGCAAATAAAGAGCATTTGACAGGTTAAAAGGCTTGCCATAAAGAACTGGGGGTGTGGATAGATGCTGTCTGGAGCACAGAAGGTGGCCTAGTCTTTCTGTGAGTGTTAAGTAAAGCAATACATACATATTGTTTTGTCAACTTGACATCTCTTTTGTTACCATGCTTTGTTCCCACTCCTAAAAGCACACAGCACTTTATCTAAAAGAAAAGCTTAGTCTGCACTGTGTTCAAACTTGTCACAACTACCAAAACCACGGAAGTTTTGCTGACAGCTGAGCTTGAAGTTATTGCACAGTCATCATGGATATATAGAGTAAACCCTTCCAGGGCTGGGGCTGAAAGCAGGAGAATATTTCATGAGCACACGAGGAAGGTGCCAGGTTTATAGCCTGACTCCTGAAAGAAATACAGCCAGACTTTGTGGTGAGTCATTCCTTGTAGGAAGAACTGGTGGGATCCTGGCTTAAAGCAGTAAGCACAGTAATCTCTGAGATTTCTGGAATGAACAGTGCATGAGAGATCGTTTTTTATCTTATTTTCTAAAGAGGGGAAGAATGTTATTAAGAGCAATAGAATGATAGTTAAAGCAATGAAAGAAAATAGTGGACTGATGGAGGAAACAGTTTTCCAGCTGTGAGATGCAATGCATCCTGTGGAGCAGTTTCCAAAGGAAAGTGATGGAGAGATCATCACTAAAGACACAGGCACAAGTAGGATGAAAAATACATGGTAGCATTTATTGCAAATAGCACTGGCATGGAGATGGGGTAACTCACATTGAAAAAAAACCACCATTCCTAACTTGTCATTGAATGTAATGTTTCACTTTCCTGACTACTTGAAAGTTAAGAAGTGAAAGACCTTCACTGAGGTTGGAATGAGAAAGCACAGGAGCAATTAATGCACAAGAAAATTGCTGTAAGATCTGCTGCTGCAATGAAGGTCCTACACAGTTTATATACAGCTCAAATGCCTACCATCTATTTCTCCTGCTGCATTTGAACCATAAATGTACTAGAAGGTCATACCACACATCATCTTTTATTAATACAAAGTGAAATGCTGCCCACCTCTTCCCAGCCCAGCAAAAATCCCATCTGGAAGGAGTAGCTGAACCAAAGATAGAGAATAAAAAGGCAATCTTAACATTATTGATGTATTTTTTAAGTAACTATATATTAATTCAAGTGTTTTTCTATGAGGTCCGGAGTAATGCCATCTGGTTTTCTGACCCTCACCCACTGCTTTGGCTCAGGTCTTGCTCCTTTGCCTTGTTGGAACTTGGATCATCTTCTTGACATTGATGTTCCAATGGATCATCAGGGATGCTGATTTAGCATCTGACAGTCTTAAACAGTGTCATTGAATCTCTTCAGGATTACAACTTCAAAAAGAGAACAGTTTTCATGGGTTTTTTCCCCCAAAATCTTCTGAATGGCCCCTTCACTCTATGCCAGTGTGCAGTAGGACATCTGATTTTTTTGTGATTTTTATTAAACACACACAGAGAAAGGACAACAAAACCCTCCCGTGGACCAAGATGCAATTTTTTATCTATTTATGGTTGCTCAGAATAAAACCTGTAACTTGAATATCTGGAAGTGTTTCCTGACAGTGAGATCTGTGTCACTTAGGAATTGCCTTGTAAATGAAAAGGTTTATAGCCCCAGCCTCCAGAATAAGGTTATCTGCAAAATTTATACGTACAGAAAAATCCCAAGCTGTCTCATGGAGGAAAACAATTTAGATTCTCTGTTTCTTTGAGCTTTTTCACTGTCTCAGCTTCTCCAATTTCTAGCTGCTCTGGTTCAGCCTCACACATTTCACTTCCTTGCTGCCTGTATTATGTCCAGAAACAAACAGCAGCTCAAGACAACAGAGTGGAAAAACTCACTTTGAATCCTCAAATCATGTAACAATTCTAGTTTATGACATTCCAGTTTAATCCTTTAACAAATAACTGATGCTGTGTAAACAAAAAAAAAGACATATTTATCAGATTTGAAGTAGTTTGTGATTGGGATATTATTTAAATAGGAGTACTCCTTTACTGAAGTGAATTTCACTATATGCTAATATCTCTCAAGACCTGTTTTAAGCTTTCTGCAGATCCTGCATGTTTTAGATGGTCTTGGAAAGTTCTACATTATCCTGAGCAAAATAGCTCTGGGAGGAGCTCTGAGTATTTAGCCATTTAGGAAACCAAGCATTTCCATTCATGAGCTGAAGCACAGGCTTAGGAAATTAACTTCAGACAAGCTAACTTGGAAGATATTGAGATCATTTTCGGAATAGTCAAGTTTTCTGAGGTGCTGTAATTATCAGTAGGAAATGCATTCATGGTTCTGCATAATTACAATACTCTTCTTCTCTTGCCTCTAGATTAAAACTGAGCTGCTACTGTAATAAGTAACCATATAATTCAGGGGGAAAAAAAGAAAAGAGAATTAAATTTACATCACATAGAATAAAATTGAATACATTTTCACTTTAGAGAGACAACACAGTTGCTCATTGGGTGCTATAACTGTTAAAATTAAATTTCTAAGAAAACCTGTCTGCTAAATGTGGGAAAGAAAATTGCCAGTGGAGCTTTTCTAACTCTTCCCCTCTCATAATTCTTCCACGTCACACACACCAACAAATGATAGTTATTTGAAACCCTATGTTTTCTAACTAAAGACAGCTGGAGAGCACTGAGCACAGAGTTTGATAAGAAAGGATTAAGATTAAATACATCCATATTTGTTCTGCTTGGAGCCTAGTTCATGAATGACCACTTTACATGCAGCTTTTAGAGACTTTGAGCCATTTCTGAGCACTACTTGGAAGAGCAGCATTGCCATTTCAGAAATGAAGTCTCATTGTAAGTGATTGAAGCCATGGCTCTAAAAGGAGCTGGAAAAATTGGTTTTCCTCTGTGCTGCTGTGAGAAATGAATGCTTTCCTTCATGGATGGAGCTCCCAAGCCTGTAAGCGTTAGCACATGGGCAAAGAAAATTGTTGTTTCATGAAGCATATACATTCAAAATCTGTATATTATATATCAGCTGAAAGAACTTGGCCTTTTTTGTCTCTTTTTTTTTTTTTTCCCGTTTATAGTCCATTATGCTCTGACACAGCAGTGGTGACATTGTGTTAACCATGGATGTTAATTTTTCTCTAGGCTCTTGCATTATTTAGAAGCCAATCTTGTAAAAACATCTTCCTTTCCCAGGAAAAATACATTCTCTGAGGTATTTCTTCATTACTATTGTCAGTAACAGTTACTAAGCATAAAAGTTACACAAGGCTAAAAACATTTGTGCCAAATCTCCCATTAACAGACAAAGGCAAATTCCCACTACTCACTGCTTCCCAGCAAATTTCTCTGTGGTTTATTGATTCAAGTGTATTCTATAATTCTGGTGTCAAACTTAGCAGAGTTTTAGAACTTCCAGTTGCATTTATAAGCTTTAGTTATATGTATTTAAAAACATAAAAGGTCTGGGTGGTTGTGCTCTTGCTGTGATTCATTTATAGCTGTTAGATGCTGTTAAGTGCTGTTGGTATCAATCTACTGACTGTGACTGTTGCTGGTTGAATTGTTTGGGGTATTACATAAATATTCAGTTATTTAGTTCTCATTCTCAGTTATTTGGTCAAGTACAGGGAGAAAGATTTGTCCCCTGTCCACAACAGAATTCCTCTCATCTGGAAACTGTAGGACAGTGTGATAACCAAGCTTCAACTCCCTCCTCAGTGTTTTCTTCCCTTCCTATTGCTGTAGATAAACCTGAAAATTACATTTTCCAGAATGTAGAACATTGCAGAGAAGATGTTTATGGATTTTTACCTCAAAGAGCTGTAACTGAGGAGCTATGTGGCATAGAGGGCATTTCTCTAGAGTCACCCTGATGACTTTGTAGTCACTGAGCTTCTCAGTGAGCTGCTTTACTTTATATGATATACCTAAAACAGAGCAGAATGAGCCATTGAATGGCTGTGAAGCTGAGAGTTTGGGTGCCTATCTGTGAATGTGGGACCTGCTCCAGTAAATATTTCAGCTTCCTTGCAGATTGGAAGGCCTTTAACAGAAAAATCTAAGTGTAGAAGAGAGTAAATTGCAGCAGAAATGCTGTTAGAACTTGTACAGAGACTCTGTGTGAGCCTTCCTTGGCTTCAGAGCTTCTGTAAACCAGACATCATGTTTATTTTTACCTGTGAAAGACTCCAGCTGCAAGCTGTGGGGATAACTGAGAATGCTGTAGCTCAAAATTTGCCTTCGCTGGTATTATGCTGTGCCAGAAATGATGCTCTTAAATAATGCTGAGCTTTATGGCATTTAAAGATAAAATCCAGGATCAGTTTCAGATATGGGAGGTATGATAACCCTTGGAATTTTGTGCTGTACTGGCAGGATTCATAAAAATCTGTCACTTCTAGTGAAAAAAGTTCTTCATTAGAAAGTGAAGGAGTGACAAATTTCTGTGAATGGGATATTACAGATCTAGGAATGCCTGAAATAATAACTCTAGTAATAACAGTAGCAATATCTGTGGCCCTGGTGCTTTTAATTTGTGAGAAACTAATACTGGGGATGTTCTCTCAGCTGTAATCATCCTCTTGACAACTTGTTGCATTGTCATTTCCAGCACAGTACCAAGCATGTATAGAGAGATATAAATAAACATTGTCCAGTGGATGGTCCTTGTAGGGTTATGTTACTGCTGGTCTGTTACAGCCCTTAGTCTTGGGGGTCTCTCTCTGTGCACTAAGAGCACTGTGGAAAATGGGTCTGTAACTCAAAGGATGAATCAGTTACAGGATAGAAATGCCACCAGCTTAAAAATAGGCAGGGAAGTGCAAAAAAGCTGTTTGTCTGCCTCACAATCAATGGCTAAAGGCAGCAAGCCTGCAGCAATAGCTAGCTGTAAGCACTACTTGCTTGTCCACTTCATCATTAGCTTTGCAGTCTTTAATTAGAAGTGTGCAGAGCCTTGAAAGGGTGATCACTGAGGGGCTCTTTTCCAGTGTTGGGCTGTTGCTTTCAGGAGGGTAAGCAAAAGGAGTTAAGAGGAAGATCATTTTGCTTTGTTGGTTGTAACAGTGCAGTCCTAATGCAGTGGGAGTTCATTTTACTGTAAAAAAAAGACAATTATGTTGCCTGGTGAGGTATTCCATCAGTATATGTTCTTCATTACTTGCTGCATTTTCATCAAGGCTATAAACCAGTATCTTGCTTGTTTTTTAACTCACCCACTAGTTGTTCCTGCATCCACCAGTTGATTGCAGAGGTTCTGGTTTTAAAAGCCAACCAGCTCTTCCAGTCACTTCTTTCTGAGACCTGGTTTTAAATGAATTTATGGTATCTTGTATAAAAATGAACTACTGTCTTTTGATGCAAGTTTCTTGAGGAGTTTGAGACTTCACAAGATGCAAAGAGTGTAATCAGCAAAGAAGGCTGACAAAGTCAGGTGTCAGCTGAAAAGAAAAACTGATGCTCCAGAAAATCTTCATATGGTTCTACTTGATCTGAGGATGCTAAACCAGATAAAGTAGGCTTTGATTCCTGTACTCATCTGTATTTCAGCATGCATTCATGCACATGCTCTAAGTGATTGGTCTTTCAGAAGCTGAAGGAAAATATGCAAATAGAAGGACTTGAGAATTGTTTCAAGTGTTTGAGCACTTGATGAAAGGACCAGACAGAAGCCTTGATTTCTTCTGGTGCATTTCTTTTGACTTAGATAATGTAATTTTCTTCTCTTATTCACATTTCTGAGCTTGTAGCTTGTCCTTTCTAAAGCTCTGCAATACTTGGGTTATTTTCCCTCCCATCATTTTGCTCTTAAGAGGGATGTGGAAGTGACTCACTTGCTGCTTGATGCAGCTTCTGATTAATGACTCACCAGCTCATCCCACCCTCAGTGCTCTCTTCTGGTTGATCAGTAGGTGTTCCATGTAGCCTCCTGTTTAGACACAGACTGTTACAGTGCCATTCTTCAGCCATAAATGTGCCTGGCCTATTTGGCAACAGCTCTGTGGTGTTTTCCCCAATCAGGACAGAAAAGGAACCACCCACAGACAGCATCTTTCTAGCTGGAATATACAAAAGCTTCTGGAAGCCTTTCATTCCTGAACAAGGATGGTGCCTCTCTCACTCAAGTCTTTGACATATGAAGCTTCTTCATGTGAGAAAAAGGGCATTTCTGTGATATATTACAACCCCAAAGGACCTTTGTCTATCATGTCATCAACTTAAATGTTCCCTCCAGTTTGAGATCCTTTTCAGCTCTGCTCTTCAGAGCCTTTCTGATTGAGTCTGAACACAACATTGAGTCAGCACTGAGAAACCATCCTCATCTAGCTCTCAGCAGCTGCTGTGCTCTGCATTGCTAGTTCACACAGTATTGGGGTTAAAAAATGGATGTTGTTTTTACCATTCTATTTAACAGTAACCAGAAGTGTTGCTTGTTTTTGTTTAGATGAGAGTCCTTACACAAAATCTGCAAACCAGACAAAGGCACCTGATGGAGCACTGTCTGTGAGGAGACAGAGTATTCCAGGTAAGACTTGCTTTGCTTTTTATAACACCTGTTTGTGAACAGCAAGATCATACTAATCAATATTAGTTATAAAAAGCAAATTATTTAAAGTTCATACCAAGCAACTTTATAAGGAAGGTTCCCTAGGAGCTGTAAGGAGACATTGGGTTACCTTGGGCTTTTGCTGTGAGGAACATCCCCGTGTGTGTCTCTTTTGCAGCAGATTTTAGACATTGATTACAACAACCATTTCATCAGAGGCTTAGAGATTTTTCAGGCCCCATAAAATCTGTTCTTTGATGCCTGTTTTTAATGGTATAGGGAGATTGGCTCATATTTTCCACTGCTGATTGGACAGGCTTAGAAATTAAGAGAGTCCAACTCCTCTGCCAAAACAGGGTCACTTAGACAAGGTTAAAGGCTGTTTAAATAATGGCATTTGATAATAGTATTTGGTCAGATGTACTCTGTTTCATTTCAAGCGTTCCGGAAAAATTAAGCTTATGTGTGTTCTTCAGCTTCTCATATGGAGAACCCATCCATCTTAATGCATTGTTGCATCTCTAGACTTTAGGAGCCACAAAGGAAGGATAAATGAGATTGAACTGGTTGGATATTTTAAAAAGCAAATAATTCAAACTCCTTCATACCCTGACAAGCGAACATTCTAGAACAGTGGGTGTTGTGAGGGTTTAGATATAAAAATAGCTTTCTGAAACTCAGTACTATTTAAAGAGTTGTCTGAAGTCTCTAAAAATAACCCATAAACATTTCTATCTCTTGGAGTCTGTGAAAATTTGACCTCACATAAGCTAGCACCTTGTAAACAGCATCTCTTCTTGCTTGTCTGTGGGCAGTTTATCCACATCATGGATTAGTCTTGACACAGATGCAGGAGCATCCCAGCTAGCCAGCTTGGCTTGTCAGTGAGAGGTATACTAGTAGTATTAACTACTTGGAGACCAGAAGTAGCACAGGATCACACCTGGTGGCAGGATCACACTCCTGATGTAGTAGGTCAGCTCCAAATACCTTTTAAATTGGAATGTATGATGCAGTTAACCTGGTAAAATCTTCTAGACCTGGATGGAGAGATGTCAGCTGGAGTTACTGTCAGTAATCCTTACATGGAGAGTAGACACAGGATGGAAATATTAATTTCTATTCCCCCCAGATATTGAATCACCCAAGAGAAAACTTTTGGTGTTTAACAAGGTTACCAAGTTTTGCACGGGTTTGCTCAGGCTGTGGAAAAAAATACTACTGAAAATTTATATCCAGGCTGCATGATGTAAATCTTCTGGTGTAGTTTGGAATTGTGTCACCTCCCCGTGCCTGGTGAAAGTTCCTTCTTGTGACATTTGAATCCACATTAAAGGATTCTAGTGCTCCTTCCTTTGACCACATATCAAAAAGGGGAGCTTTACTTGTGAGACCTGAAGCTACTGTACCAACTGTAAACCACAAGAGGTTTTTTTACCCTTCCATGTGTGACTGTGTTGAAAGTGCAGTACTGATGAGCCAAGAATGAATGCACAGACAAGTCATCTAATTCTATAGAGGTTACATGGAGCTCAGACTTGGTTTATTTTATGGGGTGTGTGTGTGTGTGTGTGTGTGTGTGTGTTTGAAATAATCATTTTATAATTAAAGTCAAATGAGCTCATACTGTGAGATCAGTGCATTGAGTTTAATTCCTTTCATCCCCAGAAGCAGGGAATGGATTAAGCATCTCTCTGGAGCAGAACTTGCTTGGTTAAGATGCAGAATGCATTATTCATGTGATGAGACTACATGTTATATTTATCATATCTTCACATGGCACAAAATCAACAAGCAACACATCCTTTCAAAGGGATTTACAGAATTGCTGAAATTAGTTAATTCAAATCATATGCATTAATATAGTTGCAATTTAAAAGGTGGACTTAATATTCCAGATGTTTAGGTGTTTAGTTCTAGTTATAGATACATGATTGTTTGAAACATTATTTAGCTTTGCAGTCAGAATTTTTTTAATGTGAGGCTTGAGGTAAAACCAGCTTGACAAGCAGTCTGCAAAGTAAGAAAAAAAAAGACGTTTTCTCCTCTGAACCTTTCAATTTAGACTGTCATATAGTATATAATGAAAACTTATTGCTCTCTGCCCATGTAGTAGGTGAGAGAAGTCGAGTGGGTCTGTGCTGTGCCTCACTCAGGAAAGTATCTCTGCCAACTAGTACTGAGGCACATAAATGAAAGCAACACATTTCCAAGTGCATAGGGAAAACCCATCCCTCAGAATCACAGATGCAGTTAAAAAGCTCTGTCATTTAAAAGTAAAATATTTGGTTCTCACTTGAATCAGTAGGTTTAGATGAGTGTAGTTCCCATGAGCTCCTGGACTGAGTTTTCCTCCTGGCTTGCCAGGGGCCTGGAGTGGTGCCTGGCTGAGGGGAAGCATTGTGACAAATAGAACTTGAAGCAAAGGTGCTGTCCCAGTGATTTCTTATTCCTTTAAAAAAGGGGCATCAGATATTCCAACAGCAGACATAGTGTTAAGAACTGGTGACACTGTGAAAGAGGCACTTTGAAATCAAGGAGGCTTTAACATATCCTTCAAAATAAGCTTCTTCTCAGTACAGTCCTGGATACGGACAGGCTAAATAGATGCTCACATGTTTTCCAGACTAAAATCCAATGGCTTAGCTGTTTTAACAACATGGAGAAGTCTGTGGACACTAATGCTTTGCAAATTGGTCACTTTATTTGTCCATTTTCACTCACTGAAAACTGGGGAGGATGGAAGGGAAATAAATGGCTTTACATAATAATAATTCCATAATAATGAGACAACAGACACCATAAACTTGAGGCTGACTAAAATATTGCATAAAATCTGCAACGAAAGTTTGTTTTGTTCTTAGTCCAGTTGTGTAAAGGCTTTTTATTGAGTGTTATTGAGCTGAAAATGTTTCAGCTTCTTAATGCTTTATTTTTTGCTCGATGAAATAATTAGTAAGTTTTGGTTAAATTCTGCAAATCCTGCTTAACACACTAAAAAATCCTTGAAGTCTTGTCCCTCATTGTGCTGTCTTTGATTCACTGTTTTACTTCCCAGGTGACACTTGTGCTCCAGCTGTGCTGGTCCCTGGGACCCAGAGGAGTCCTTATGCCTTCCCAAATCTCATTCCAACCCCTTCCTACTCCACAGTGATGCCTATCTGAGAAATTGTCTTTATTGCTGGTGAAAGTGCATGCCAGCTCTTTCCAAAAAAGAGCAGCGAGGCCCAAACCCAAACATTCTAAATCATTACTTTGATATTTTCTACACCACAGGGAGCCTGTGTTTCTCTCTAAACAATTCATTTTTTCATTCTTTGTCATTTGCAAGTTTTGTGTGCACTTGCAGGGATGGACTAACAGGTCAGTTGATAAAATAGGTCACTCTGCTCTGAAGGAAAATTGTCAAGGCTTTGAAGTTTGAAATTAAAGTGACCAGATTTTTCATTCTTTTGTACATGTGTGAATGCTGCACTTCCTTTCCACACTACCTGGCTCTTTGAAGAGGGCTGTGATAAACAGGGTTCCTACTCCAGCACACTGTTTGATCTCAAAAACAGGCCTAGCCATCAAACTGGAAGGAAAACAAGAGTGAATGTATAGCCCTGAGCACATCCTCCGCAGTGGCTCCAGCTCTGCTAGTGCTGTTATTAGCAGTTTTGCAGCCTCCTTTTTAGGGGTAAGAGAATTTTAAGGGAAAAATGAAATGTTAAACGTAATTTTAAGGGCAGACTGAATGTTGAACTACTGAGCTAGAAGGGAGCACCTACAAATCAAAGACTCTTAAAATGCCTTGCAAAGATAATATTTACAGAGCTGATACTAAAAAAAAATAATTACTATGTGATGTAGCATCCTCAGTAATTGCTTAGGACACAAAATATTCCTAGGAGAAGCCATGAAATACTAAATTATTGTAATAAAAAACAATAATTAATGCACTGGGAATTTTCAGTCTCTGAAATAGATACACAATGTATATGTCAGTAGAAAGCAATAAGGCAGCACCTTCTGATGCTTGGCTCTGAACACATACAGGTGCTATTTATCTCTTTACAAAACCACTAAATTATGCCTTTTTTTCCTATTCTGTCTCAGACTACACTAAGTGTGACTTTCCTGAGGGATCTGTTTAGTGCCCACACAACACTGGAATGTAGGTCAGCTGGAAGCTGGAGAATTTTGAAGACCACTCTGCTTTCTTCACTATGGTTGTGGTAGTTTTGTAACATATAGAAATTCCTGTTTAACCCTGAAAAGAAAACTCTATCACTATAAGAAAGCAAAACTATATTACTATAAGAAAACAAGCAAAGGTTGTGAAGAAATAAGAAAATATTATATATATATATAATGTGTGTGTGTGTATTTCCAGGAGCCAGCGTAGATTACAGAGACAGAAGATGTAATTCGGTTATGATGTGCTTGAGTTGCCAATATAAAATTGTATTAACTGAATTTAACATCTGCATGCTGTGCTGCAATTTAAATAAGGAAGAGATCTGTGCAGCATAGTGTAATACTAGAATAGAGTGCATCATTTTTCTTTTACAAGATAATCTCAAAAATAAAGGAGAAATGTATAGAGAGAGGAGGGATTGAAAAAATCCATGTGGATTAAAAAGAATAATAAATAAAATCATAACAAAGGATAAAAGTTCCATGAAGTCACATTGCTTAGGAGGAAAGGTGGCTCCCAGGTTATTCTCTTGTACCTCAGCTGGTAACATCTGAGCCAGATTCCCAGTGACTGGCAATGCCAGTTGACCCAGCCCTGAGGGGTAGATGTTTACCTACTTGCAGACACCTCCACAGCTGATTTTGATTTCCTCTGAAATGTATATGCATTGGCAAGATATCTTACTCAAAAATAGCTGTTCACACACTTGCAGTGAACTTTGTCCAATTCCTTCAGACTCCTGTGTCAAGTAAAAGCAAAGGAGATGTAAATGAGCTCATTATTTTTTGGCAAAGTGCTGCAGACTTCAGCAGCCCCCTTGGCATCGTTTGCTCTGGGGCAGCCACCTCCTCCAGCAGCATCACTTGGCTTGTGCGAAACTCAGTCACTTTTGCCAGCCTCATCGCAAGGAACCTGTCTTGCCTTTGACTTCAGCTTCCCTCAGGTTTTGTAAGCACTCTGATTTCATGGATGCTCTGCTGTTTTGCCCTAATCCTTCATTCCATACCAAAATATTCAATAGTCTTCACTGGTTTTTCAGATGAAGAACGTGATATACCTGAGGAAACCTGACACAAAAAAAAATCACCCTCTGCCTTTTTCACAGTCCTCATTGTGGGGGAAAAAAAAGATTCATTGCAGCATGAAAACCTGAAAATAAAATGTATCTCGGGAAAGTCCAAGCTTGGGAGTCAAAGTATACATCTACAAAAGCACTTTTTTCCCCCCTTAATTTGCATTTGTCACACAGACACTTATTTTGACTGTGTACTTTTTCAAGTCATCACAGAATGCTCAGATTTGCCACTAGAAGAGTTTTTTTTAGCCTTCAGAAATCCATTAACAATAACCTCTGTAGTCAGAATTATTATGGTAACTGTCGTGGGTGATTTCCTAGCAGAAGCGAGTGTTTTGACCTGTGAAATGCAGATCACAGGCTAGTGGAGCTGTTCTGCACACGAGGTGTTTATTATATCTGCAAAGTCATTTGCTGATTTTCAGGTCTGATGAGAGGCTGCAGTTGCCCTGTTATTTACAGCCTTCCCTCTGTGTTTGTTTAACCTGCTGGAGGTTTATCAAATGATCTGTGAAGCATCTTCAGAGCTCCTTGTCTTTTGTTTCTCATCAACACTGGAAATTCCTAAATTTGCTTCCATGTATTTAATAGTGAAATAAGATTTCTTCCTTATCCTCTCTCCTTTTCACCAGGGTGACTTCATTGGAATGATTTCATATATGGCATTTCTGTAAGCATGTTTCATACACTGATAAACCCAAAAGCAGTTTAGCTCTCATAGAAAATAAAAAAAAAAAAAACAACCCACCACCTGTGTTCTTACCTAGATGAGATTGCTGATTTATTTATGTGGCTTTTTTTACAGATCTGCTACTATGCTAGAGCTTTTCAATACTGAAAAGGCTTAAAATGGAGAACAATCTAATTTTGTTCCTTTCACCACAAATGAGGAAGAAAATGAATTTGAGGCAATATTGTACATGGGGAAAAGACACTTTTTTCAAATAACCAACTGATACGAGGTCTGGAAAGTTAAATATCTTTAAACTATTTTCACTTCTATATAAAAGTTGATTATGGGGAGAGACAGGCAGGATTTGTTGCTGATGCTGTCAAACACCTTCATTGATGGATATGTGGATTTAGTTGCATATAATTTCAGTTGCATATCATTTTCCCAAACTTCAGCCCTTCAAAGTAAAATTAATTATTTCAGCTGCAGTTTTCCTCAGCAAATTGGTTGAGCTCCATGTAATATGAGAATGAAAACCCATATAGTTTCTACAACATAATTCAAAAGCCTCTCAGCTCTTTACCCCTTGCACACACATGTTTTGGGGCAAAGACTGTGATTCTGATGGAATCATCCTGTATTCAGCAAATGCACTTGCAGGGTGTACATGTGCACATACTCCCTTTGTTAGTTTGAAGGACAGGTTCCTTGCACTTGCCTTCCTGTCACCGTGATACCACAGGATTTCTCTGTGTGAGCCTAGGAACTAAAATGAGGCTGGAAAACACCCATGTGTCTCCTCAGTCTGGGAGTCCCATCACTTGATTATTTTCTTCTGCAACTTTGACCTGCTCCCTGAACTCCATAAAGGGTGTTTTGGCTGGTTTCATTCATTTTAATTCAAGGGTTGGTGATGTCTGTTGAAAAATTTATTCTCTTGTAAAGGCTTTATTTAGAAGAGGGAGCAGGCTGTAGAGGCCATGTGGGGAGAGAGAAACTAGGGAAAGATGGTCAAGATCAAGCTTGAGAGGTAACACAGGCATGTTCCTTTAAGGTCTAAGTAATTTCCTAATCTGAGAAGTTGAGGATCATTTTTTATCATTTGTCTACTTGGGTCTTTTTGCAGTGGATAGATTCTTGATATCTTACAGTTACAGATAATTAACTTGATTTTTTAAATGACGCTCTTAATGTATTTTCCAATATCTCTATTTATTTGGTTTGGGGGTTTTTTTTGGTAATTTACCATTCAGTTTCTGCAGTGATTATAAATTCAGGGCATGCAGACAGCAAGGAAATGGTGTAGATAACAGCACTATTACACCAAAATATCTTACTCCGGATTTGAGGAGCTTGCCTCTTCTTTTCAGCTGTATCAGTAGGTCAAAGCTAAGAGCTCTCACTGTAAAACTTGGATTTCACATCAAAACCTAATGTGTTGGGGTGTTTTTTTGTTACAAAATTCTATGTACATTTTGCCAATGGGAAGTGGTTGAAAATGTTTTGTGTGGATGGAGAAAGGTGCTTGCTTTGCTGCTTTGGTTAATAGGATTTTCATGCTTCTTAGAATCAAAAGAGACTTCGGTGCTTATGTGTCTTCCTCATCACATCCCTCGTATGTGGGGCAGACAGAGAAGTGTATTTGAGCCTCATGGTCTAGAATAAAAAGGTTAGATGTGTATGTTTTGTGTGGGAGCTGTAAGACCACAAGTTAATTATAGCATCATTTTGTTTGTGGTAAGAACAGAGAGCTCACCGTGTCAAGCTTTACTGTATTTATTGTTACTTTACATAAACTTTGTGGGCCAGACAATACCTTGGTGACCATGTAAACTACATTTACCACTTCCCCAGATTCACTTATATTTCATATTGTATTTGAATTCTATTTTAGAGGGACATTCCATCTATTTTAAATTCCCAGTGATAGAAAATCTATCACAGCCTTTTGTGGTAAATTAACCTCACTGCTTTTATTTCTAGCTTGAGTGTGTGTGGTTTCAGCTTCAAGTCATTTGTGATAAAAAGTTCGTTTTCATCAAGTTTCTCTTCATCCTTTATTAGGTACTTGATTATGAAATCACTGTTTAATCCTCCTTTTTTTCAAGTAAACTAATTGTGCTTCTGGGGTCTTTTGCTCCTAGGCATGTTTCTTGACCTATTCTGAAAGCTCTTTTCTGACTGTCTTGCCTTCTCTAGGGTTAGTAATTATCTGACTGAGTCTCATCACAAGAATGAGATAAAGTTTCCAAGTGATGGTCACTACTTCACTAAAGGTGTGCTAACTATTGCTGTGTAAAACTGTCAGGTTTCCATTAATCTGGCCAGTGAGAATTTTGATGACCAGCCAGTATTCCCATATCCTCTTCTGTTCGCATTATTTAATGTCCAAAATTAATTTCCTGGGCACCTGTTTTATTTTTTTTCTTTTTATACATAGGTTCATCCATCCATTCATACCTCTTACATTAACAGAGTGGGAGACTTTATTAACTTTGTAGGTCACATGCAGGCAAGTAGAATGCAGATGCTTATCTTTTTAATTTATTGTCCTTGTCCAAATTACAGATATCATTCTCACTTTGTATCTTCATGGTGTTGGGAATCTGCTAATGTTGTGTGAATAAACACATAAAGAAGGCTCTGCAATAAAGTCTCATTAACAAACTGAAAAGAGTACAGAAAACAAATCAAGGAGGGTTTGAATAGGGTAGAACAGCAACAAAGACAAAATCAAGACATTTCAATGCTTTTCTTCACAGAAGGCACTGGTGGAAGGACACTGTGAATAACAATCCAAGCAGGAACAAGTGCCAATCTTCAGTGCTAATTGATTTTATCAGTGAAGCAAAACAAGCCCAGCTTAATAGTTAACTCTGAGACAAGATCCTGCCAAGACCTTCTTCCCATATTAGATGACATGGTGACCCCAAATACTTGTCAGCTAAATGATACAGAAAATGAGCAGTGACCTTTGTGGTTGTGAAAACCCAATGTCATGGAAAAATGAGGGACACATGCTGCTGACAAACCATGAGTGATCATACCTGCTAACACAGTGTGAATATTGATGGGATGGATGTGTCCTGGGATGCTTCACACCCATCAGCCCCTTGGTATGTCTTGGTGGTCAAAGCAAAGTGTCATCACTTTATGGTGCAAGATGCAGGCAACCCTGTGATTAGGAGCCAGGCCCAAGCCTGGACCTTCTTGTCACTCCTCAGCTGGGCACGGGGCCAGTGGGAAGGTAGAGGAGATTTGCTCTAGTCTGGTGACATTGCTTTGCATTCAGAGTGGGAGCATCTTGCACGTCCAAAATTGGATGTGTTCATTAATTTCCTGAGTGCAATTTGATCGTTGCTGGCAGTTCTTCTGGTGACAATGGATACGTATGGCATGCAACACAACTGCTCAGTCATGAAAGCATCTCCTTGCTAGTCCATGATCTGTCTATGAAATGGATTGGTGTTGCAGTGGGTGGGAGAAGTTTGTCAGATCTTGACATGACACCCGTGCTCATAGCCTGGGTTGTGCTGCATTTGATCCCACTGTTGACAGCAGGTGGCAAATCCCAGGACTCCCATCTGTAACACTCCATTTCAATAGTTTGTCTATGTGTGTGCATCTCTGGTCTCTCAGATTTGCAGTATTTATTTGGATTTCATTATAATCCTACTTCTGCTTCCACTTATATCACAGAATCACAGAACGTTAGGGGTTGGAAGGGACCTAGAAAATCATCCATGGTGGAGCCTGACTCTGTAAAAAGATTTCATAGCACAGCTTCTAGAAACCAGTGGGTTGGAGGAGTGGGCTTTATGGTAGTGGGTGGTGGGCTGAAGGTGAGATGGTTCATGCAAACCAGCACCATTATCCACCAGTTGCAGCCCCTGCCATGCAACTCTGAGTAAATGGGGAGGAGAAGATAAAATCAGGTCTACACCTGGGGATGCCCTTTTCATGCATCTTGATGCAGCTTCACTGTGTCTGTTTTTGGCTTGAGCAACCACTGTCACTCTGAGCAAACCAGTGCAGGCACCTCAGCCTGAAATGCAAAGAGCAGCTCTCCAGCAAATGGCACTCTCAGTTCCCAGCAATTACCAGGAGCTCACCAGGTTGCTGCTGGAAGGTTAACATTGTCCCAGAGATCACTCTCACAGAGAGATTACCCTCATATCTATGAATCTATGGCATTAGTCCAAGACTGCAGCAAAATAAATCAAAGCTGTCAGGAAAAACTAATGCTGCATTGCAATTAAAATTAATAATAATTTCTAAATAACTTGCATGGAACATAGTCACGTGGGAATAAAAACATGTGCTCTTCCAAAACATTTTCAGGTTGAGTTCTGGCTGAAAGAGATGTCATTAGTTCTGGAATTTAACATTTAGCGAGTGGCTTTGAAAGTCATTATTAAGTTATAGATAGAAAGCCAGATGCCTAGTAAGGAATTTCTGCAGTTTTATGATAAGGATGGTACCTGACTCTAATGAGACCATTAAAATCCAAGAGCTTTATTCCTTAGCCACTAACAAAAGGTAATGGTGCAATAGAGAACATATAGTGGATGGGAACATAACAGAAGTCATGGAGCTCAACTTACTTAATCCCATACCCCAGAAAATAATAACCTGTATAAATCAGTCAGTCTAGCTGAAGTGCTGGATAACTACAGTGATAGCTGGGCATGATTATAATGTATGGCATCTGTGCTTTTCCTATCTTGAAGTAGACATGAACCAGAATATGTGGCCAGCAGGGTTTAATAGTTTTGGAGAGGCAGGTAGATGTCCTGGTCCTTTTCACCTAAATTTCCTGGAGGAGAAGTGGAAATATTGAAAGAAAAGCCAAAAAACTTACCTGTGGAATATGCATCACATTTTGGCCTTGGACAGATGAAAATGATTTTTTTTCCTGCAGTAAACAATAATGTGATTGCTTCAGGATGATATAATTTTCTTACATTGATGTCAGTTCAGGGTTTTGCTGAGACCTGCACAGAGCTTCTTGAAGTGACCTGAAGATGTGAAATGTTCCTGCTGTCTCTCAGGCTAATACCTACGGTATTGCTAGGTGCTAATACTCAGTTTCTGTGCTAATTCTATGGCACATGCTGGCAATGTAGGTGACAAAAGAAATCTTATAGGTACATTCTTGCAGCTGTGCATTTCACTCTTCCACTGAAGTGATTTTTTTCAGCAAACTTGACTGTCTGATGAGTTCATGCAAACAAATGCATCTGTCTTCACTCCTCTTTGCCATTAGTTCATGATGGAGACATTAAACCTTAGGGAATAAGTATAGAGATTGATGAGAGAGTTACAGAGTGCAGGTTAGCAGCTAAAAAATGCCTGAATTAGTCCTTTTCTCTTTTTTTTTATTTTTTTTTTCATGTTGGCAAACTTTTACAGAAACAGTAAATCCCTGTGGATTCTAAATGCTTATTAACAGCTAAAGTCACCATTATGCCTGATGTAGCAAATTTTAATATCAGCCAGTAGCTTATTTTTTTAGCCCTGATTTTCCTTTGGCTTTAACTATTATTTTTCTGAATGTTGAGTAAATTATTGATCCTTTTGTCACAGTTGTTTTTTAAAATTCTATAAACACCTAATAAAAAAATTCAATTCATCCTCTTTGTTGTCACAGATTTGCCCCTAATCCATCTTATAACTTTATTTTTATATCAGAGTGAAGTAAAGAAAAAGAATGAGTCATTATCAGATCACTTTTTAAAGCTTTCATAGCTATGATTTTATTCCTGCCTTCAACCTGCTTTTCAACCACCACTTCACAAAACTGGGCATTCCTGATTCTTACTGCTTCAGTTTTGTCATGATCCTAGTGATCTCAGCTCCACCTCATAGTAAGGAAAAGTGTTGGCATGTGTTTACTAAAATGGTAAATAATGTAGCAACTGTAGATCGTGATGGGCAACTCATTATATATATATATTTGATATATATATAAATGATAGCTCAAATGGAGAAATGGAATCTAATGGCTTTGTTGGTAAAACTTAACCTGGTGGCCACAGGAATCATTGGAAAGAGCTGCAAGACATGTCTTCAGTGGCAAAACCCTAACCAATGCAGACAGTTCTTAATCTAAAGTGGATGGAAGATTAAGAGGTGATTTGATGAGAGGTTACAGTTCTGTATCTGTAGGGATATCCTGAATGTAATGATGGTATTATAATGAGATCTTGGAATTGAATACTTGTCTACTCCCAATTCAGATAGAAATTAAATGTGCACATAGCAGATTTTCCATCATAGGATGCTGTCCAAGGCGTGTTGGATATCTCTCTCAAAGGTAATCTGTAGCTGCAGGAATCACTGTGTCATGTTCCTTTGCCTGTGTCACTCAGGAGATTGTGGAACATACTGTTCTGAGGGGTTCCCTCCTACTGGGAATGCACATGCACACTGAGTCCTGGCATCAGTCCTGATTGATCCATGTTGCTCTCTGGAGAAAGCAGAGAAACTGGAACAACCAGGTCACACCCTTGTGGAGTGTCATCTCAGGACAAATCAGGGAGACCTCCTCACTTTCTGAAAGGACACTGTAGAGAGGCTGATGCTGGGCTTTGCTCACAGGTCATCAATGATAGAACAAGAGGGGATGGATTCCAGCTGCACCAGGGGAGGTTTAGACTGGGTATTAGGGAAAAAATTTTCCCAGAAAGTGTATCCAGAGCCTGGTACCAGCTGCCCAGGGAGGGGGTTGGGTGACCATCCCTGGGTGTATTTAAGGGTTGTTTGGATGTGGCTTTGAGGGACATGGTTTAGGGGTGAACTTTATAGAGTAGGATGAATGGTTGTACTCGATGATCCCAAGGGGCTTTTCCAACCTGAATGATTCTCTGATTCTGTGAAATATATGCTAATGAGCAAGAGCTGTCTTTGTGCTAATTTCTCAGTAAAGGAAGTGGAGAGGGAGTTGGAAATGAATCCATCAGAATTACTGGAAGAAATTGTATAACTCAAAATACCACATCAGTATCAAAGCTTTGTGCTGTTCTCAGCTTCTTACACAGCTGCTTCCATGGGCTGCTCTTCTCTCCAAATTCAAAGCAGCCTTTTTTGTGTTCTCATAGGATGTGGTCCCTTTTTAAGTTTGCTCTACAACCTTCCTATCATTGCTGGATGAAGCTGGTTTGTTGTAACTGCACTATAGTCTGTGGGATGGAAACATTAAGCCTTTGGAAGGCAATAATGGTTTAACTCTGGTCACTGTAAAAAATGCAGTGGAGTTCTCCAACCACTGTTTGTGGATTTTTCTCTGTCACACTCACAAAGAACAGTTATTTTTATTTTAGAAAGGGTCTTACTTGTAGAGTCCAACTAAACCTTTCACTCCTGACATGTAATTACTGAAGTTACCATGGTGTGCATCGATAACTGTGTCATATATCAGGTGTTTCTTCCAATACCCTTCTGCTAAGAAATTGATGAGGTTCTTGTCATTAAGAATGAAAAGGCCTTTTTTTTTTTTTACCTCTGTTACTAGCTTCCAGTTGGTGGCTATTTGGCTTCAGGTTTAGGCTATTTATATTCCTTTCTAATCTCTCAGTTATAAACAGAGTTTCAAATGTAACACTTATGTTTGATGCTATATTGAAGACCACCCCTGTTGTGTGCTTCAGTTTTGATTTAGAGCTAGCTGGCTGCCAAGGTACCTATTTCTGTGCCTGGAATATGAAAACATGCACAAAACCAAGTAGCACAAGAACTAAGCTCATTTTAGGCAAGAAATCAAGGATCACAGATGTGAGCTATGCTGCAGTGTCCTGCAGGCCTGGTGTTTTCAGTGAGTTATGTGATCACCATGGCCTGTGGTTGATCATAAAATACCATTATTTGCTTTTCTGTGTCACAGCTAGGCCAGCCAACAGTCAGCCTTTTCCCAGTTTATAGGTGCTGCTGGAAGATATTTGTATTTTGCATCGTATTTCTGTGTGTCAAAGTCATCTTGTAGATGCTTTTATAACTAAAAGAAAGAAAAGGGGGGGAAAAGATTGTCAAAAGCCCTGTACACAACCAAAATAGCTGAGGTTTTTTGAGCCTTACCCACTGACTGTGGTGCAATGTGTCACCTTGACAGCATTTATCCAAGCTGTCAAGACCCATGTTAACCTGATCCCTGACCCAAGTCAACCTGAACTGGCCTTCTTTGAACTTTGCAGTCATGATGGTAACTGCTCTGCTGCACCTCATACCAGTGTGTCTTCTGCTGGGGGTTGCTGGGTTCTGAACCAGGACTGGTTTGGGGATTGTCCCACCACAGGCTGGAGAAGACAGCACAGAGCAGGTTAAGGTCAGCTTCACATTTTCAGATTCACCAATGCATCATTGTTCCCTTGTTTTTAATAAAAATGTAGATTTTTTTTTTAGGAGTTACTGACAGCCAGTCATGAAAAGGGCAACAAGGGACACTGTGTTCACCATCTCTTGACATCCTTCTTGGCACACTCAGAGAAATACACCTACTCATGGCTTGAAACACTGAGTAGATCTGATGTCCCCAGTATAATAAACTGCTGCTTCTGAAGAATGGACTTGATGTGGCTTTTTATGAAGCCATGAGGTGCCTACTGGCACGTAAAGCACAATGTTTCCTCTGCAGAATTTCTGCTGACATGCAGGAAAATCCATATAAGGGCAGAATTGACTGTATTTTCAACAGACTTACCAATGATTTACTTATAGACTATGTATGTCTTCTGATAGGAAATGGATCAATATCAGCAATTTATTTTAAATTCCATTTATGCCCTGTCCCAGCTGCACTGAACAACTCATTCACAAGGTGAAATATACAAGCACTTAACCTGATTATGTAGATTTTAGGCATTTTTTTAGTTTTAAAATGGAAATTTTCACAAAAGGGCTGGAAAAGACAATATTTGGAATCAACTAAGTGTTTTGACAGTCAGTACCTGGAATGAAAGCAAATGCTTTTCAGTTTTACATGTTGAGATACAAAATTGTAGGAATATAGGAAATAGATTATAAAACTTTCTGTTGAGAGTTCTCCTAACTTTCAAATGTTGTTCTTGGAAAAAAGTATATTCTGTAGACTAGTATTTAATTTTCTTTTTGAAGTGAATATGTTTCAGGTTCAGAAACCTCATGAGTCAATTTATTTTCCATGCTTTTTATTCATTAAAACATGCTATTTGCATACATCAAAATGTAGGAAATTACAAGAAGTCTGATGGTGTATCAAATTCTAGAAGCTTTATCACGATACTCTTTTCCTTGAAGAAAAATTAATTTGATGTGGTATTTCATGGATTTTCCTTACCTGCAAGTTATTAATCTTATTAAGTAAGGTTTATCCTGTCTTGTGTTTGAGCACCTGTTTAGCTTTGAAGCTCACTTATGATATGCTGAGTATCCTTGCAGTTGCAGGACAGACCATAGTTCTTTTTTGCACCCTGCTTCACCAGACACATAGCTATGGTTGTGCAGCACTGAACCTGAGAGAAGCATCCAGAGCAGGAATGAAGACAACACAACAGCATCATGTTTCCTTCATAGAGTTCAGCTGCTCCACCTCACAGGACTGGGGATCTAAACAAATGTCTCTAGAGAAGCACCTTTTTTTTCCATCTCTTGTGCTGAGTGCTTCTGGAGATGTTAATGGTGGGAGGCAGAACATCTCAAGTGCCTTTCTGCAGCTGAATTGTAAAATAGTATTGATCTGGGCTTTTTATGGACTTGGAACCATCTTTTCTCTAAATGGTTTCATTTTAGAGTGATACATGTGGTTCATATCACAGAGCTGTACTGCAGGAGTAGTGTTCTGGTGTCTGATACTTCATCAACTGCTCTGGAGTAAGAAGATATTTCTTAAGCTCGTATTCTATATTCAGTTTACCACTAAGCAAAAGACTTGTAAATTCAATTCCTAGTTTAGTCATAAATTATAAGAAATCTGGAAATAACTTCTTTGCTTTCCCTTCTGATGCTGCCTGTGCTAATATTATTAGCAGTGTGGGAGTACATATAGGAAAGAACAGACTCCAGAGGCTTCTGCCTAATTAGGAGTTACTGCTTGTTGGCATAAGTAATGAGTTATGAGTGAGGTGATACATGAAGTAGTTTGATTTTTAACCTACAAAGAGTAGCAGAGCTTGGTGTTAACTAGAGAATAGAGACTGACCTTGCTTTGGTTGGGGAATTGCATGTACAGATGTGCTTGTTGGATTGGAAATGCAGTCCCAGGGTTGTTTTGATGTTGGGCATTTCCAGTGGGATTAGTCTGTAATAATAATGTTGCATTATTATTCAATAATTGTACAATACTATTCTAAAACAATAATGAGGAGTAAATATGCAATATATAGCATTACAAGAAAAGTAAGCCCATGTGATTTAAGAAAGCAATGATGAAAACCAGAGAGGCTGGGTTATCAGGTGGGCCTGGTTCTGAGCACTTCCAGGGTTAACAGTCTCTTACAAGCACAAGCAGCTTAGGTAGTTTAATTTCTTCTTGCCATGCTTATGTATAACTTGTCAGAATAGATGTTGGGAAAGAACAAGCCTGGTCATTACTTTCCATGCCAGTAGTTGCAGGGAACTGTACAATCATCAGGCAGCTTAAAAAACATCTGTTCCACATGTCACTCCAGGCAGCAGAGTATTTCTCAGCATTGGATGGGAAACTCAGAACCTATATAATAAAAGATCAAAACAGATGCCAGTGTTGTGCTGTGGCAAAAGATTAGGCAGGTGCAGGGTGTTATTGATGTCCTGTATACACATTCTGGCAAAGTATTTGTTAGAAAAAAAGATACACCTCCCAGTTTTTGAGTACTTATTTCAACCACCGATGCTGCTGAAGGAATGCACTGCAGGATGGTGTCTTAGTAGAAGCTTTATATGGATTCTTGCTCAAGCATTTAAGTGATGCTGTGTATTAGTAAAAATGTGAATACCTGAAGTGAGGTTACCATCAGCCAGAATGGAAAGAAGAGCCTGGAGCAGGAATATTGCATTGGATGTCTGCAAAATATTGACCAGTTAACCCTGTTAGAAGTACTACCAAGGTTTACTCCAGGATTGGAGGCTCTTCTGGATGTTTTCTTCTGCCTGCCACCACAAGCTCTGTGTTTCTCAGGTTTGGCAATTCTCATTCAGGGCAGTTGTTCTTCATCCTTAGGTCAAGATGGAAATAAACAGAGTCGTATTGCGGTCATATGGAAATAAACAGAGAAGAGATGGATGATCCTTCCAGATTGTCATCATTTTCTGGGTGGACCTTTAGGACTTTGTGCTTTTGTCAGCTGGTAGTTTGAACAGGCCTTCTTTGACTGGAAATGCTGGACATGAGATGTGACTATCTTTGCAGCCCTGCTGGAAATGTGCAGGTGTATTTTGCTTTGTCCAGCCTCATGCAATAAGGACACCTCTTTTTTTTCAGAGCTTTCCATTGCAGGTGACCTGCATTTGTTGAGGTCTGTGGGATTAGCTTGGAATTTTCCAAGAATGCTTAAGGGAAATATTTTATACAGCTTTTACAATGAAAGCCCTTCTCTTACTTTATACCTGTTCTGCAGAGACTTCACAGAGTTAGAGTGGAGATGTATTTGTGTAAGAATAAGGAATAAAGCTGTTAAAATCTGATACATTCAATCTTCATCTGGATTATTGTCCTGTTGAATTGTTTCCATTAACACCGACATCTACTAGTGACCTCAAAACGAGCCTGGATCTAAAATACTCTAGTGCTGTTAGATCATTGTGTCTTTTACTCTTCTATTTAGTTAAGCAGTTGAAGTACTTTATAAAGCACAGGCTTCAGGGGGAGAAAGCAGAAAATGAGAAAAGATAGCTTTTTAAAAATGGGAAGCAGCTTCCTTTAGTTGTACATGTTGCCAGACTTTGTATTTATTGGTACTGTATAGTGTGCTAGCACGTTGCTGTAGTTTTTAATAACCTTTTACAGAACATTTGTCTTAGATTTATCTATATGCAGAGTCTTGCAGACAGAGCTTGTGAACTGTAACATAAAAAATCTCCAGATGTACATGTTCTTTCTTATTAACACACACAATTATTTTCTTGGGAAGTAGATGACATTTGAGAAAGGCAACATCTGTGTTATCACTTCAATTTTAATAATGCCAATAATTTTCTTTCAACAGAGGAATTCAAGGGCTCAACAGTAGTTGAATTAATGAAAAAAGAAGGCACCACCCTAGGGCTCACAGTATCGGGTGGAATTGACAAGGATGGGAAACCAAGAGTATCAAACCTTCGCCAAGGAGGAATCGCTGCCAGGTAACCACAGCTCGAGCCACAAAATGCATTCTGAGATGTGATTGCTTCAGAAATCCAGTTCTGCATCAGAAAGGTCACTAACAAATATCTGACTACATGCATCTATAATGGCAGCCCATCAGACCAGAGAAGCTCAGAGAGAAACAGCAACATCTGGTCTCCTGCTTCCCTCAAGGCTACTTTGATAAAAACTAGAAAACCCAAAGTCATAATCAGATTTATTAAGTTTCTTCTAACTTTAATTTCTCTATTTTTTTGTCCTTGAACAAAAACTTGAGAGAAGCATAAAACTGATGTTAAAAAGTAAATTAGAAAAATTAACCTTCATTATATGTAAATTAACCATACTGCCATGAGTTAATGTTTTAAATACTGTTCATCAACTGGTTTTAAAGGAGTCTAAAGTCATAGCTACCTTGCTTACTAATACAGTGGACACATAAAAGCTGTTATTCATGAGTGAAACAAGTCAGAAGAGAAAGGTTAATCTAAATCGTTCCAAGTAACTGAACAAAACATACACTTTGGGGCTGTGGCCTGTCTCCAGTAGCTGTTGGCTCTGAAGGCACCTGTTGTCCAAAAAAGAAATAGCTTTGGATGCTTCCCAAAGGGAGAAAAAATGGGGACATGAAGAAGAGAATTTCCCAGATTCCATGCCCAAACTAGTCAAATCATCCAACTCCTTTATTGTACACCTGGGTTTGTACACCAGAAATTTATAATGCAACAATATTCTTCATTTAATAGTTAAAATAAAGATCTTAAATTGCCACTTTCTGTTTGAAAGATGAACTTGCTTTAATCTAGATGAATAGAAAAAAATATTCTTATCATCACTATACAGTTATTTAACAAATTCAAGTAGTTTCAGCCAGAAGACCTGTCCTTAACAAAAGGAATATGTGCTTTTTCCCAGGAGTGACCAGCTGGATGTAGGTGACTACATCAAAGCTGTGAATGGCATCAACCTGACTAAATTTCGGCACGATGAGATCATCAGCTTGCTCAAGAATGTTGGGGAGAGGGTTGTTTTGGAAGTGGAGTATGAGCTGCCACCAGTCTGTAAGTGATAGCAGAGCAAACTGAAACCTCTCCAGCATAGCAAACATGTCAGCAGTGAGGTGGACATTGCTGGTCATCTTCATTTTTCATTGTGGTTGCTTTATTCTTCTTTCTTCCTCTGGTTTATTGCAGAGCATCAAGTCATATGAAAGCCCTGGCAGTACAGGGGATGCTCTCAGAGATGCTCAGGTGCTTTAGGAGCACAAATCCCAACAAGAGAGCAGAGTTATCAGTCTTCACTTTTATTTTTGGTGCTGTTGTTCTTTTGTTTATAATTCTGAATACTGAGAATAAGATTAAGTAGATTCCAGGGCAAGATAATCCTTCTTGTTAGAGCAAGAAATGAGACCAGTGAATATCTCTGAGTTCTGCCTCTGTTTTTGCCTGACTTCTCTCTACTTTCAGCACCCTCACTTTCTCCCAGATAATATACTTTGGGACTGTTCCAGTCTTTCCTGACATCATGTTTAGGCACCATCTTGTTTCTAGAGCAGAAGTCCCAGTCAGCTGGGCCCTGGAGATGCAAAAAACTTCAAGAAGCGTGTGACTGAATCAAGAACTTCTCACTAAGCAGGGTTGTCTATGGAATGTTGTCCTTGCCTCCCCTTTGCTCTTCTTTTTGTGCTTACATCTGTGGGTGTGTCTGAAGGAGCAAGTCAGTGGGAATTGAGGCTATCCAGGTGTAAAGTGACTGTGAGTTGGAAACCTGGGACCTCAAGTGAAGGAGTGGCAGGTTGCTGCTTCAGTCACACTTTTGAAAGAGTGGGTGCTCCTTCATGCTGCTCACTCAAAGGGATAAGCTGTGATTTGCTGGTGTTTGGCCAGAAAAATCTGCAGAGCCAGCTAGGAAGATCTTGTTTCCTTAAATAAAGACTTGAGTTGCAATAAAAGCCAAAATATCCATTGCTCTCTGTGATGCTCAGAAGAGGATGAACTCCCTACTGCTTTTTAGCAGCTGGAGATTTAGTCTAATTACATATTTGGTTGCTTTTATGACCTTCTTAATATATTTTGAATGTTGTCTGTTGATTAGTGTTCCCTTGTGTTAAGGGAACTTCATGTTCAAAAACACAGTATTTGAGTTAATGAAGCCAGATGAAGTTTGGAATTATTTTGCTGGGGGTGTATCTGTTTATAAGCATCGTTTGACACTTACTCAAGTGGGTTTCCTTCCATTTCACCCACTTTTGGCATATATGCCACTCTTGTCAACTGAAACAGGCTAAATCCCAGTAGCAATCATTACTTTTTCTTTAAGTCCTTGAATGTCTGACCCTTATAACTTGATGAGTTATATTTAATGACTGGTCTTTCATCTGACTGTTTCTGTAGTGGAGTCTTTCCCATTGTGTGACCAGAAACACAATAGCTAGTGTAAACTGGAAAAGATGCTAATCTGTATAATTAGAGGAATAATAAAGCTTTGGTTTTTTTGGGTTTTTTTTTTTAGCTGTACAAGGATCAGGTCTCATCTTTAGAACTGTGGAAGTTACTTTACATAAAGAGGGGAACACTTTTGGATTTGTAATAAGAGGTGAGTTATGAAATCTGAACTGTCTGTATTTTTCTAATTCAGCAAAAAGTGGTACATTTTTATAGCACTAAGAAATCTTTTCAAGATTTATTGCCTACAGCTTGTAAAAACCTTAGTGATTACTTTTTCCATACATTCACATACTGCTTTTTTGAGCTGCTGTGATTTTTGCTTGTGGAAGAACAGTAATTAATCAACTATGCCAAGAACATGACAAACTTCATTTCACATAAACCCAGCTTCTGCTAGTACTGAAATCAGCAGGAAGACTGTAGTTCCTAAGATTCATGTATGGTATAAACTAGGTATGAAATCTGATTAATTGTGGTCTGATTTCTACATCAAATGTATTATCATTGACTTAGAGAACAGAAGAAAACATGCAGCTACTAAATAATATATTCCAATGATGAATTATTAGTTTCTTCAGGTAAACCTTTTCTTTTTTTTCCTTATAGTTAATATTTAAGTTCCTTAGTGGCCATTCATTATTCTGATTATACATGAAGTAGAGATGTTTTTTTTTTTCTGTTCAGCAAACATTGCAGAACAGTTAAGTGTTCACACTGAGAAGAGTAGAGGTTCTAAGAAAAGAAAATACATTTTCTGTGATGCCCTCTGTAGAAATATTTTATAAAGAATCATCTATACTGTACAATAGGTCAGTTTATTTTGGATAAAATTTAGTGGAGATTCATATTAATGGTTTGGCCTTTTTTTTTTTTTTTTTTTTTTTTTTTCCCATCTTTTTACCCCTTCCCTAACTGTACATGCCACAAAATTTAGACTTGCCTTTTGCAAATGAGGTTTCATAAAAAGCATAAAATGAAGGTGTGCTTTCTCTCACTTTTCCCTCCCTAGGTGGAGCACATGATGATAGAAATAAATCTCGTCCTGTTGTCATAACATGTGTTAGACCTGGAGGGCCTGCTGACAGGTACAATTCCTCTTTCTCTGGAGTGCATGTGAAAGAGAAATGGACAAAAGTGAATTATTTGGGACAGAACTTTGGATTTGGAGTAGATATATCCAAACCCATTCCTTTGAAATTCATAGTTTATACATTTAATTGTAATAATAACAGTAATGATGCTTTTTATTCTCTTAACACCACAGTCTTTTTCTCTTGCCCTTCAGAAAAATATTGTCATATGTTTGAGGATTTGTGTTATTCTTTTAAGGTGTTTGTATGTATCTGCAAGTGAGCTCACACTTAAATCTCTACTCAGAAGTGCCCAGGTGAAGTTATGTTTTTATTCCAAGGAACATATTTATATGTGATATGAAGTTATGAAGTGTTATAAGTGTCAGTTATGAAGCTGACAGTGCTAGTGCTTCATTTCTATCGTAATTATGAATACATTATGAAATACACCTTGGAGACAGTGTGCATTTATAGCCAAATTATTTTTAGGTAGGAAGAAAGGAAAAACTGAAATATCCAAGAGGTATTTTTGAAGAAAATCAGTAAATGCACATTCACATTTTTCAACCTCTTCATTCACCTACAAAGTATTGTAGGAGGAGGTATTTGTGTATGTGTCTGCACGCACGTTTGTTTGTGTGTTTGTGTTTCTGTGTGTGTGTTTCTTTGTTTCTCTCTGTGTGTTTCTCTGTGTATGTTTGTGTATGTGTGTGTTTCTGTTTCCCTGTGTGTGTTTCTGTATGTTTCTCTCTCTGTGTGTGTTTCTGTGTGTGTGTGTGTTTCTCTCTGTGTTTCTTTCTCTGTGTGTGTATTTCTTTGTGTGTGTTTTTCTGTGTGTGTGTGTGAAAGAGGAGCTGTGCAGACAAGACAGAGAGCAAGCATATGTTGTGGCAGAAGCTATTCGTAGTGGCAATTTCACATGATGATTTAGCTGTGTGCTGAGCTGTCTTCCAGTCACTGACTTTCCAATTAAAGCAGTTTCCTTTCTGAACCCTCTGAATGCTCTCTTGACAGTGAAGGAGAATGGGTGAGAGTTGCTTGGTCTAAAACCAGGGTTCTCTCCCAATCCATTTATCTTCTATTAATAAAGATCAGTCCTTTGATCTCTCTTCAGAGAGGGCACAATCAAGCCCGGGGACAGGCTGCTGAGCGTCGATGGGATCCGCCTGCTCGGCACCACACACGCTGAAGCCATGAGCATCCTCAAGCAGTGTGGGCAGGAGGCCACTCTCCTGGTTGAATACGATGTCTCTGTGATGGGTAGGTGGAGAAGTGGGATTTGTAGTTGTTCTTGGAACCATCTGTGATGTTTTTGCTGCCTGTTCTTCATGGGCTTTTTTAGAATGATGGTGACTTGTTCTGCTCCTAGCAGTGCTGCTGTTCTCTGTCGTGAATCTTGGGTTCACAAGGAGGTGAGCAGCATTTTCCTGTCATTTAGCATCCTGACACTTCATGGTTTGGAGACTGAAATCATGGTGTGGATTCTAGCAAAGAACCTTTTCCAGTGACTAGTTTATAATAAAGGCTAATGAGGTGTAAGCATTTGTATGTCATGTGAAAGAGAGTTTTACTCTCTTACAGGAATTCTTTTTCCCTTTTGCCAGTGCTGCCAGGTGGCCAAGAAACTATTCAAAAGTCACAGAACTGCCACATAGAAAGGAATGGGGAAGAGAAAATTTGCCCAGAAATGCAGAGGCAGCAAATTATGACTTGCAAAATGAGCTTAGGCTTTATACAAACTTTGATTGAACTCCCTGAAGATAAAGGAGGTTTTTTGGAAAGTCAAGGAGAGCAGGTGATTTCTCAAAACAGATTTGGGATTGAGTTATTTCCATTTATTTTGGAAGGTGTCATACCCATTTTTTTTCAGAAAATTCACAGCAGTAAGAAATAGGAATAATCACCAGTCAAACTAAAATATTCTCTGTTTGTGGATCTTTCTTTTCTTTTCCTACTCAGTTCTACAGTCAGATCTCTAGCCTAGCAGTAAAGCAACCTCACAGGAATTTGTGATATTATTAAACTTCAAAGACTTGGAAAAGATTAATACTTAGAAGAATAATGTCAGATATTTTGTTTATTCTGGAACAGCCTTCTTTGTTCTTCTCCAGGACACAGATTTATTATTGTTTAGTATAATTTCTGTTTATTTAACTGTCAAGAAATGGAGTGACAGGTTTGTGTGGTGTCTAGCAGGCCTGCTGTTCAGTCGTGCAAAGTTTGTGCTCAGAAAGGTGGAGACAGTTCAGCATCTGAGCAGGAACCTTCCATGTGGAAAATGGGAATGCAGGTGATCTTGTAACCTGAAGAAAACTAGAATTTCTGGGTGTTCATTTATTTCTTCTTTTTCTTTGGAAGATGATGGATAACCAAACCCTATCTAGCATCACAGTTTAAATCAGATTCTTTATAGTCCACTTTCTTTAAGGGCAAAATCTCATTGAAAAAAGAACCCCTGGATTTAGACAGATGATATTCCCAGTGAGGATTTCATTTCAGAGAAGACTCCCATCACCATTTTCCTGAATACCCCAGGGAGGGAATCAGTTTCAACTTCACCAAGCATTTTGTGGAAATCTTTGCAGGTTTGTGTGAAGACAAGACCACACGTTGAGAATCAGAACCTCAGTTGTGCTCTAAATTGCAGGTTGTTCAAGGCAGGATCCTTCTTTTCAGTGGGCAGAGCTCTGTGCGGGAGAATAGGGAATGTAGATGGATATTGCAGCCTGGATCTGTACAGGCAGTACCTCCCAGTCAGTCTCTGCATGTCATTCTCTCTCTCAAAAAACTCTGCTGTCTCCCTTTTGTCCTCAGCAGCAAAGATGGATTTATTGTTCCTGTCTTCATGGCAGTGAATGTGTATCCTTTGGGAACTTGAGATAGAAGATCCTGAGACTTGTGGAGTTAGAAAGGAGGAAGGAAAAGGAATCAAAACATGTGGGATGGTGGTCCTGCAGTGTCCTCATGAAGAAAGGAGGAGCCTAGTAGGCTTTCTCTCTAATGCATTATGATTTTGTTCTATTTTATCTGGCCTCCAGTAGGGTTTGATTTTTTTTCCAGTTTGCATGGTTTTCCAGCAGTGGTGTTTGGAATTTTGCTGGGAAGCTTTCTTGGCTTTTTGCAGTTATGATATGACCATGGTGGAAAGGCTGAAGATCACTCCTAAGCCATTGATTCCTGGCCCAGGAAAAATTTTCATTGACTTTTTAAGGGCTGTGAAGTCCAACTTGGGAGTAACATGGAAAGGAGGATACAAGCCATGAAGTTAAGAATTAAAGAAATCTTTGTTCCTCAGCTGTTACACATAAGAGGAGCTCTTTGTAATGCCACGCCAGGGTTGGTGTGAATATCAAAAATAGGCTAAAACAAGGGGAGGAGCACTGGATAAGGTGGCATCTCAACACTGACACTTGAAACTGGTTTAGTGGGTTAGCCTGCTGAGAGGAGACAACAATCCAAAGCCTTGTACATTCTATAGAGTCCTTCCAATATATAAACTTGCAGTAGAATATCTTACTCATGGAGATAAAATTGTACCATTACTTGCTTTAATATCTTTTCTCTGTTAGCAGATAGTTCATCCTGTAAAGTAGCATTCCATGTGGCCAGAGCTGGCTTAAGCCATAAAATATATTCTGATAGCATGAAATTGGAACTTGATTTGAAAAGGTTACAGTAGATGAAGAAAATAATCCTCAACTATTTTTCAGCTACAGTCCTGTAGAGTGTGACTGACTTTTTATACTCCTGTAAGCATCATCTGTTTCAAAGGTGCTATATTTCTTAAAGCTTAGTTCCTTCCCCTGAAGTCTTCAAGGGGTCTCCTGGGTAACTTGTACATTTTATTGTTTCTGACCAACTGGAGTAAAAAAAAATAACAGGCAAAACCAAACATCAAGGGGTTCTGTGCAGGGTAATTAAGTGTGTACGTAATGTAGGAGATGTGGCTATTCCCATTGAACTCTTAGGGGTTACATTTGTGCTTGCTCAAGTGGTATCCTGAGTATTCTGCTCAGCTGGGTCTAGGTAATAAACTTGTCAATTCAGCTTCTTGGAAGAGATGTAGTTAACTTGTTGGGTATTTTTATTTTGTTTTCTAATGCTGAACATGTTTCCAGATTGGGATGTGGAGTGTGGTGCTGTGAAGTTTCCAAAAGACTTTGAAACAGTGGGAGTTCAGAAATCCCAAGTTAATCCCTGAAGAAAACAGGAAAACATAGTTTCTGAGAAACATTTTATAACCTGATAAAAGTTGTGGTGGTAGCAGTCTTGGAAAACAGATATTGAGAAAACACCTCCTCTGATCATGAAGTGATGTGGTTGCTTGCACTCCTCATTGATTTTAGGGGAAGCTTTGTGAGGCTTTAATACAGCATTTGCAGGGGAGATGGATATTCTGACTTGCCCTGCACACAGCTGTGAGGTAGTAATATAAACTTTGTGGGTTATTATCACTCTTCTTTGTAATCCTGAAGTGTCCAACCTTTTGGTTTTGGATTGTCTATTTTCCTCCAGTGGTGGGAGAGCTTTGAAAGATCATTTACAATCTTCATGATTCTGTTTGATTACACCCATGCCCCTCATGTTGTGGAGGGGAAGGAGTAGAGTCAGCATGGTGGCTACCAGTGACTTGTTGCCACCACCAAAATAGTTTTGCAGCCTGAATCTTTCCCTGTGTCAACCAGACAGCAAATACTGATTTCTAGCTATAAACTTAGGCTGGGAAGACTGAAGTTCTCACTGTTTGGTAGTGGTCTGGGTGAAGTCTCCTAATGAGCTGTTCACAGCTTATAAACTCCAAGTCAGGCATCCTCAGTTAAAGGCCAAAAGAGAATTAAAATGCAGAGCTAACAAGCTGCAAACAAATATTCACAGTGCCCATGACTAAAACAAGAAATAAAAAGTTTATCACTCCATTTATTTAGAAGCAGAGCAGATGCAGTTTCCTTTCCAAAATCAGCCGTGGTGCTACTGTGCCCTGTTATATCTGTAACTGAGGTTGCATCTGCTTGTGTACTCTTCCAGGTTTACTCTGAAAGGGAACATTCGATAGTAATGATTACCTTGAGTTGAAATTCTCACCCATAACTTTTTTATGTAGCTGTAGTTCATAAATTGCTGCTGCTGAGCTTTTGAGCACTCTACTTTTAAATCTTGGGTGTACTTGCTGGGATAATCTTGTAATCAAGGATACTGTAGTTAAATCTAGTAGTTATTACTAGAACTTTGGCATAAAAATAAGCTTTCTGTTACCTGTTTGCACCTAAGAGACACATCTTTCTGTCTCATCTGTTCACTGGGAATTTCTCAGTTCAAACCACTTTGTGGCCTTCTGGAATGAAGGAACATATTGCACATTCCAATTCCATATGTTTCTCTGCCTCCTTTAGCACTTCTGGCACTTGTTTGCAGCAGAACAGATTTGCTGGAATGTGGCACCCTATAATTGTTCTCTACGAAACAGACATGGTCAGCTTGTTGATCAGTGCCAAGCTGCCAGGGTCACACTGATGTACAACTGGTCAACTACAGCTAGAGCAACAACCTCAGTTTTCTGAACGTGATGTTTACCACTGATAGAATTGTCTAGAAAGAAAATTACTGATGCAATCACTTGCTAAGAGATCTGACACCAGTTAACAAACACTTTTGCCTCTTTAAGTTAAGAAATATAGAGGAAAAAAGAACTTATGGACTGCCCCTCAAGTTTCATAGAGCAGAATCATTCAAGTGTATCCAGAGCTGTAGAGACCTTTAAGAGCCACAGGGTTTTACCAGTTCAAGGAACAGGAGCTCCAGAGACGTCAAAGACAGACTCAAGATCCTCATAAAGCTTACAAATATTGCAAGACCTTGAAAGATGAAGGAAAGTTGGGAAGCCTGTAGGATTTCACACTGCCTTTTTCTTTTTAAAATGTAAAATTAACATTTTTCCTTTGACAGAACAGCTAGGTAGCATGCTCTAGCATTTGACTGCAATTGCAGGTCTCCTGGCTGTCACAGAGCAACAGACCTAGATCCCTTGAAATTCTAAATATGAATAAGTTCCTTAAACCTTGAAAGAATTCTTCCTCTCTTATGTGGCTTCAGAGACAGATTGAATGAAAATTCATCTGCAAAGCAAAGGTCGTGATAGCTGGGTTAGTGACTTTAAATCCTGCTGCACCAACACATGCACAAATCATGGGAGAAGACAATGTTTGAAGTGGAAAAGTTAAGTATGCCAATTGGGAAATGCCAATTGAGATTGTCTGTTCAGCTAGGTGTGCATTCCATCTAATCACAAGAGCCACAGGCAAGAAGACAGTAACCTTTTTATGCTGCTGTTCATTTGGAATTTTCATTCTGTCTTGGTATGTGACCACAGGCTTATTGGAGGCACTGCCCAGACCCTTGTCTGAATGCAGTGTTATTAATTTTCTGGTGGTTTTTTGTTGTTTTTTTTTTTCCCTGAGGCCCTAATCCTGCCACAGTTTGAGTGCTTCAGGTAATATGCTGATCTCAAGGAGAAATCCTCAGTCTCCCAAGGTCATTCCAAATGATTTGGCTCTTTTTTAAGGCAGAAGGCAACATAGACTTATTTCTCTCTAACAATTCCAGAAATATCCACTCACAGATGAATCACCAGGTAAAAACATGTGGCATTTTTTATGTCCTGGAAGCCAATGCAGAATTCCCATTGATGCCACACAAACTAAGCAGGTATTTAAAATCTGCATGCTGTGGCACATTACAGTCTGCATCTTACTGCATCAGTTCCTTGGTTATCAAACACACTGTTTGTGCTTTCCACTGTCACTGCCAGATGCCTGCATCAGGGACATTAGTATGAGCTGTCAGGTGTGGATATATACAATAAGTAAATTCTTTCTCTGTAGTGCTAGGGTGTTAGGATTTCATCTAGCAAAAGCAGCATGGTTTGGGGTATGACTTATCCTTGGCACCAAAAGAGGGTTTTTTTCTTCAGAGAAGAAAATGAATGCTCCCTAGCTGCATTACTGTATTTTTGTCTGTTTTTTTCCCAAGCAGCTGCTTGATTTTTCCTTTTCTTACAGCCTTAGTTTGAGTCTACTTTTCTAGAAGGTCCTAAATCCCCAACATGCTATTCCCTCTCCTTACAGCCCAGTTCTTTCTTCTGTCTTTTGCCAAGTAAGGCTTAGGTAATTTTCCAACACAGTTCTCTCCCACTACTGATTTTCCTCCTTAAAGGCCTTTGGCAATTTTCATGCCTGTCCTTCTTTAGCCCCTTCTCCTCTCCCTGTCTCTTAGCAAACCATTCCCAAGTTTTTTGGATCATAGCTTCTTTTAAAGTCAATCACCTTCTCACCTCAGTTCCTCCCCTTCTTGCCCAAAAGGTCCAACACTCCCCTCCTCCTGCCTCTTCTCTTGATGCTCCTGTGTCAGATATGTCAGGTAATGAAGACACATAGAGAACATGAAATTTCAATATAAAGCCTAGAGAATGTTCTGTGTGAGGGTGGAACAGTTTTCCCCAGTGATGCTTTCAGACACAGCTGACCCATTGCAGCTGAAATAACTAAGGGAAGTTAAAAAACCCAACGAGAGAGATGTAGCCATCATAAGAAAAAAAAATCACACCAAATGTTTGAACTGTGGCCAAGTTGTAAGCAATTAAAATCAAGATGTCTTAATGAGAAAAGTCTATGATTCCCAAGTATATTTGCCCTATAGATTTTTTTCTTGTACTTCCTTTTCACTGCCTGGTTATGATTTGTTATTACAGTTTGATAGCCATGTTACTAGTGGATGATTACAGAAGGGGGGAGTTGTCATGTTTTACAAGGATTTCATAAATCTTGCAGATATTTCTTTCTTTCCAAACTTCTTGATGATCCCTAAAGAGAAATAAATGGAGTTTAGCTGAACCATATAATTTACAAATTACTCTAACAGGTCCAATTAACATTTCTGTCTAGTGCTTTTGAAACCATGGCCTCATTAAAAGCAGCTTAATAAACATTGCTTGGGATGGGAGAAAAAACTGTAAAGGTGAAATGAGATGTCCCTGTAACAGAAAACTAAAAATACAATTTAATTGTCATCAATAACTAGGGAAGGGGTAAGGCCTGGGGGGTGGAGAGTCTCATATTCCAAGTGCTACTTTATATATGAAAATATTTTGTGTTTTACTTACTGGGTACTGAGAGTAATGGACAAATTTGTCTTCAGAGACTTGTCAGGAAGGTGAAACCTGTTCTTGTTTGCTGTTAATCTAAATGGTGTACAAGTCAGTCTGAATATATAATGTATTTCATGATGGGCATTCATTAGAGTCCTTCTAATCTAGCATCCTATCTCCTGACAAAGCACATGGGCTGAATGTTTTAGATGCTAATTCAAGAGTTTGAATCCTCCAATGAAAGCATCCTCTGCATATTAAAAATACACGATTGTGCCTATTTTAGTAAGTATTTAAAAACACAAGATAAAAGGAGGAGATTGCTTTAATAACCTCTCCTGCCCATTAACCAGACTCCAAGCAAACACAAGAAAAGCCATCCCTGGAGGTGTTTAAAAAGCAAGTAGATGTAGCACTTGTCTTGGTTTAGTGGAGAGATGTTGGGATAAAGGTTGGACTTGATGATCCTAGAGGTCCTTTCTAACCATTCTATAAAGCTCTCCTATATATGTAGTAAAAGATAAGGAAAAAGGATTGATCAGATTAGAGGGGGAGAAACCCCTCCCTCCACCTGCTGGCTGCGCTGCTCTGGCTGCACCCAGGACACCATTGGCTCCCTGATGGCTCATGTTGAGTTAGTCAAGAAGCCTTTCAGCAAGTTGACTTATCTGGTACTTAGCATGCTGGACTAACAAGTGTAATGAAGTGTCCTGATTTGTGCTGGTCTGGGGGGAAATAAATAAATAAATAAAATGGAGCAGGTAGCTGAAGTCCTTAAATTGAGGAGTGCAGGTGTGAAAATTTTACAAAGAGGATGATAATTAAGCTTCTTGGAGATTAAAGGATCTTCTGTATGTGCCATGCAACTCAATGCAAGAGGAACTGTGTAATCAGAAAAAATCCAATTAAACAAATTCAGCCTCGGATTTGCTTTAGTGGCACTGCTGTCATCCAAAAGACTAAGGAATAAGGGACAGATTTGATTTGCTTTCTATTAGAAAGAGCTTGGGCTGTAACTCCAGAAACTGTTTTTAAAAGGGCCCATCTCTAAGGAAACAGAAAGGCTCCATTCCTGCCCCCATTCCAGGAGGTGTGAGACTGCACCATCTAATATTCAGCACACAGGAGATGTGTGTTGCTAAGCGAAGACATTTCCAGGGCCTGAGAGTTGAAAATGTTGGCGGGGGGGGGAAAAAGTCAACATTGAAGCTGAAGGAGTTTGTCTTGAAACCAACATAGTTACTCAAAGATAATTGTGCCAGCATCACATCTTACAACCTGATGTTGTTACACAGAATTACACTTCCAGTGGTGTTGCTCAGCTGTACCATGAGGGAAATGTTCTATTTTCTGTGCATTTGCTATTCAAATTTGCATTCCCCTACAGTAATTTTAAACACATATAATAACCCATCGTTGCATCTTTTCCTTACATGCATGGTTCCCATGCCTTGTTTATTTAAAGAGATCAGTTTGTAACCTGTGAACTCAGTATTTATCAGAGTGGTTTGGGGAACCACTGTTGATTGGAATTGCTCTGTGTGTGTGTTAGCCTGTGTCCAGCCAAAAAATAATTGGATTTTTCTTTTTTTAATCAAGTCATTGGTGACTCACATTAGTAGTGTTTGACCTTCTGCAAGTCTCATGATTTTCATTTGTAAGGAAACTGGCCAGAATGTTCTGACAGCTATTATTGATTGCTCTTGTTGCTATTTCAGTGTAGATGCTGAAGGACCCTAACAAAATGATGCTTCTCTGATAATCAAACTTGCAAACACCTGAGTGCAGGTTTTGTTGAAATCCTACCTGTTTCCTTCTTGGAGAAGGAGAAGAGGGTCTCGGTGATTGTATGAAGAGTACTTCTCTAGACCATTCACCAGTTTCAATTTTAATTGCAATTGTGACCTGAGCAGAAAAGTCATGGCTCAGTGCAGCCAAAAAAAAACCCAGAGTGCTGAGCCCTCCTGAAGAGATGAGTAATGAAGGGTATGTCAGCTTCCCAAGGTTACAGGTAGAGCTGTGGCAAGCTGAGGTTTCTTCCTCTTCTGTTCCTCCAGACATCTCTTCCCTGACTGATAAAATTGCATTTTCAGATGCAGAAGCCACACCAGTATAAAAACTCTCTCTGTTGGAAGCGAGTCAAGTCCTGTGATAACCCTCAGGTTACCTGCATGAAATTGGGAGCAGAGCAGGGCTTTGCTAGTAGACAAAATTGCCTGTAGGGTGTCAGAAGTAATGAGGCTCTGGGAGAAGACAGACAAACAATGGGGGAACAGAGATGGGGATGTTAAATGAGAAAGGAAAGGCTTTCTAGGGTAAGGTTTCCTGAAAGCTTCTGTAACCCATATTGCCTCTGAATTACAGGGTTAGTTTCACTTTTTTTCTGTCAGATAATCCTAAGATTATATACATGAAAAGGTGGTAATATGTACACCTAGAGTCAAAGATTTGGGACTTACTCCCTAAGTAATCTTTGCAACACTTTCTTTAAAAACTCCTAGTTGAGTTTTTCTTTATCCTCTATTTATATCCAAAAGCTATTGGTGATTCAAGCCATCTCACATGAGTTCTTCACTGAAGACTAGAGGCTTCAGACAGCTTAAACAAATAATAATTAAAATAAAATAATAATTTTAAAAGGGGGAAAAAAACCCAACCCGAAGACACACTTTGCCTGTGGTTTTCCCTCTGTCAATAACATGATTTTGGCAGAACATCCCCCATAGCTGCCAAGAAAATCCAACCCAAATTCTCCCTGCAGATTTTCCTGTCACTTTTTGTCTCAGGGAGGCCACCAAAAACTTAAAACTAACTGTTGTTATTCACATTTGCCTTCCACATTTTAAAATAAATGCTTAATTCAGACATTTACTACCCTGGAATTGCAATTGTAGCTAAATGTATATAGTTTTATCTTGATTGCTGAATATGCTCTGCTAGGTGATTGCATGGAATTGAGTAGTTTTTGCTTGCACATGAAGCTGCATCTAATCCCCAGCCATGGCAGTGCTGCAGTGAGATCCCACTCCTTAGATCTCCCCAAATGTACACACAATTTATACTAACAGTATGGCTTCTGCCAGCACAAGTGTATTCTAGTTTAAGCACTGTTTGCACCACTAAATCAATGTTTTATCTTGTTGTCAGCATAAGAGCATCTACTTTAGGGATGCTACAAGCAGCTGAAGTCTGAAGTGTGGAAAAGATCTGTATTACAGGGACCTAACTTGATGTAGACGATTTAAAAATAGAGCTATTTACTCAGTTTAATTGCACCCAGTTACCACTCAATTCTCTCCCATCTACTAATGAAAAGAGAACATGCCAGGCTCATTTTCTTGTCAGCCCTTTGCTAAGATCTTTCTCTTCTGCTACTCCAGCGTTAGCATGGGAACAAGGTCTACAATCCTGAAATTCCCAGTTTTGTCAAAAGCTGCTCATCCCAGTCTGGATCTAGATCATAGCAAATGTCTCCACCTGCAAGCATGGTACAGACACACTTAGGTGCACAGCCACCATGCATTTAATTTTATTTGTTTTTTGGGTTTCACATAATAGACCAGATTTTAAAGGTTAGCATTTGATGTTCTAAATGATGATGGGTTGGTGCTGCTGGTGCATCCTGCCATTCTCTAGTTGGATACAGAATGTGAGAGAAGTATCAGCTGCTCTGTATGAATTAGAAAACAGCTGCAAATGAAAAGCAAAGAAAGAAAGTCTCCATTCTCTGCTTCTTTCTAAACCCCCTTTGAGGAGGAATGGCTTTTTTGAGGGTCCTCTAAACTGCCTCACAGTTAAACCCATGATTTTAACAACAGTGGAAAACTTCAGCAGTTGACACTAAGGTTTTTCTTGTGGCTCAGTTTCACCTTCCCCCAGGTATCTGCCTACGTATGGTGAGGTTTGTTTGGGTTCTTTAGGGGGAGCTTTGTATTTTGATTTATTTTTTAATCATTTTCAGGCAGAATTTCTCTGCTATTTCCAGGAAGGAGTTTAGAGAAAGGTGTTCTGCCTGTGCTGAGAAAATTGAAGAAACTTTTCTTTGTGAAGATGTTTTTGAAGCACTGGGACACCAATAGACAATTCAGCAGGTGCTGGTTGAAGGAGAGCAAGCCCTTTTAAGGAAAATGCACCTAGACGTAGCTCCATGTGGAAATGTTTAAAGGATACAGCTCGGTGTGAGAAGCAGTGTTTGTGATGGCAGAAGATTTTGTGTGTGCTGGGAAAAGTTTTTTCTTGTCTTTGCAAGGCTCCTTTGAGTTCAGCTCTTCAGGGATGGGAAATGCAAGAATGAAAGCTGCCCATGCAGCCTTACTCAGATGCCTTGGAGCATATGTGGTAGGATGTAGATTTTAATTGGAATGAATGCACATGGTTTTCTTTCATCAGTCACCTGCTGGGTAGTACTGACTGCTCTGAAAAATAGTCAAGTGAGGGAAATGTTCTAAAGAACATCTTGCCTTATGTTGTAAATGCCTAAACCAGAGCAGGTGAAACATTTGAAATGTTTTCTCTAATGGTTGTAGAGGGAATTTAGGTCTCTAGCTCAGGTGTAGCTGTCTCAGGTCTGCTCTACAGATGGCTTGTGTTTTGGTGCAGTGAATCCCAGCATAGATGTCTCAGATTGGCCTCTCCAGACTCATGGATGCTTTTGACCTTCATTTGTTCATCAGTACAGTGGGGAAAATGCCAGGCTTTTGCTCTGAAGGGGGGTTATGAGCTAAAACCATTAATATGTGTTGTGATGAATATTCAGAGGCTGCACCATACAGTAGTTTTCACACTACCACATATGCTCAGAGAAGGTTGAGAATGCTGTTTAGTAATTAAGGCATGAGAATGGAGGGAAAAAAAAGTGTTGCCACTCATTAAATAGTCACTGTCTACCTTCCACATAAGGCTCTTGAAGAAGGAAGAATATGTGATTATTTCATTAAAGAAGGGAGGTAAAAATAAGTTCATCCATGCAATATTCATCCTGAGCTTCATTAAGATTGAAGTGCTTTGTGCCCACATGATGACCATAATATCTCCCTTTTAATGTCATTCTGTTTGTAAACAGATGCTTTTTTGAGGCTTTTTTTTTTATGTACATGTATTTTTGTAATGATTTATATTGATGTTCTGCTGATTTTAATCAGCTCCTCGTTTGGGTTTTTAAAATTTGCATAAGCACAGACTTTCTCTTATGATCAGCTCAGCAGTGTGGAATGGAATATCTGCCTTCTGAGCACTGTGACCTCTAATTTCTCAAGGTCTTTACAGCTTAGGTAAATTTGGGTGGATTTTCAATGGTACAAAAAAAGGACACTCACCTGGAAAAGGCTTTTCACAGTTTCTCCTTCACACAGATCCAGTAATTACTGGATTACAAATCTGTATACCTTATGAACACTGGAACATCTTCAAAAGGAAAAATACAAAGTCATCAGACAGGGGCATGGGAGTATCTGGAGTCCCTCTGAGCCCGGCAGCAGGAGCTGCTCTGGCAGGAGTTAAATGGCAGTAAAGGAGCTGTGTGGGACCCTTGCCAAAGGTGACCCTGGCAGCAAGGTGGCAGCCTGGCTGCTGGGGAAGCAGATAAAAGAGTGCACTTCTTATCAGTTATGGGGTGCTTGGGTTTCTAGAGGTTATTGCCTGGTTGGGATTGGAAGAGGAGAAATGTGGAGAATTGTTTTTGCTGGAGAGAACAGAGGACATAGAAACTGACTTTAAATGTGTGGATACTCCCAGCAGTCCTATTTCTGTGTTGGTTGGAACAAGGACTGAGAAGGGAAAAACTGAAATATATAGGTAAGCAACCTCAGATGATGTTTGCAATGAGGGATCAAAGAGCTTATGTTCAGAACAGTGGCTTCTGTGTTTAATCTGAGGGCAGTACACCTGAATTGCTTTATTTCTTTGAAATGTTTCTGCTGAACTGCTGCTCAGGCAATACCAGAGCAGAAAGAGAAGGCAGGGGACAAACTTTATTTCCTCATTGTACAAAAGTCTTTTTCCATAAGTGCTTGGCAATGAATGGCAAAATACCCTGTGCATCCTGAGAGCTTCAGAACTCTCACTCTGCTCCTCAGTGTGCAAATATCAAGGTCAGATTTCAGCCTCGACCTTCTGCATGGTAACATTTTATAGTGTGGCTGTTCCAATGAGCCAATTTATTTACAAGACAGCTGTGCTAGAGCACAGATTGTTGAAAAGAGATCAGAGATTTTAGGGGAAAAAAATGTTACCCATAATACTAACTTGTAGGATCAGAAGCTCATCTGCTTATCTGTTATGGACAACAATAGAGAGTTTAATTTTTCTTCTGCTTTACACTCAGCTAATTGGCTTTGCAGAGCAATGGTTTAGACTAATCTGAAACCTTCTTATTCAGCCAAACCAAGTCCCTTGATTTCTGTGTTAGCAGAAACACACCCAAAGTCCTCTTCCTAAGACAGAGACTGCACTTGGCTTCTGTGCAGAGGTCACTAACATGAGCAAATAGTAAATATTAATTAATTGTGAATGTATGAGACAGTGTTTCAGCACTGAAGTCTCTTGAACCAAGTCCAGTTGTGCACCTCAGGTACTCCAAGCAGCCCGGCCATGCCAGAGTGGGGCTGCACTTGGCTCAGCCACCTTGGTGAGAAGCAGAAGTGGCTGTCACAGGCCTGGCATCTCTCCTCTGTGTCTCTGCTCTTTCCAGGGCTTCAGCACCCCCTGGAGTGGTGGGTAGACAGTGACAACTCAGGTATCTCACTCCCAGTGTGTCCTTATTTGCCTGGACTGTTCTGTGTGCATGTCAGCTCAACAAGATGTCCAAATTGTCCAAGGAACACCTTTTCTCTGAAGCTTTTGAAATCATCCAAGGTGGCATTATTATTGGTAGTGCCTTGGGCAAATGGGGACTGCCAGCTCAGCAGAAAGAGGGGGTGTTCACACTGTTTATTCCTATCTGTCAAGTGCTGGCAACAAGGGGCTTTGTGCTCTGTAGGCTTTAGAGGAGAATCCAGTCCCACTCTAATTATTCCTGTTCCCATTAGATGGAAACTGAGGGTCATTCTGGCAAATAGACATAATTGATGGGTACTGCAGCATTTGTGTTATCTCTAGCAGTGTGCACTCACAGGCATACTTTTGAGGCTGGCAGATGTAAAACTTGACACACCAGCTGTGTCTTAGTTTGCAGGCAGAGATGAAAATTGTGCCATTCTTGTTTTTTCTGTTTGTTGTTATCAGTCAGGTACAGAATTATGCAAGAGATCTGGAGTGTTTTGAAGAAATCAAACTTTATTTTCTTTCCTGACCTACTTGCAATACAAAATAAGTATGAGGAGTTCTTTTCTACATATGTATCTATCAGGTTGTCCAGAGAAGTTGTGGGTGTCCCGTCATTGGAAGTGTTCAACGTCAGGTTTGACAGGGCTTTGAGCAACCTGATGTGGTAATAGATGTCCCTGACCATGGTAAGAGGTTGGACTAGGTGATCTTCAAAGGTCCCTTCCAACCCACACCATTCTGGGATTCAATGGTTCTATTACTTATCTATGCTTTGTGTAAAGAAAATTGAATTTCATATTGCAGGATCTCAGCAGAGGGCTTTACATGTTATTTGCACCATGTTGAGGGTCTCTCTTATTTTGGGAGATGATTTTTGAAAGTAAATATTTGAGAGTTATATTCCTAAAATGAAATGCAGGCAGAATTCCATTGCTGCTGATGGTGAAATCTTTGCTTAAGTCAATCTAATGCTATATAGTGTTGCAGGGAGTTTTCAGGAACCATCCTTCTTTAAGAAGGTGGTATTTGAGACCCAGGTTGCCAAACTAACACTAAAGATGTATTTATAGGCTCCTGGCTGCCATCAGGAGTGGAGATCTAAGTTTCCAGTAGCTCTTGAAGTGCCACTTGAATTTTCAAGGTAACAAAAGAAAGAAATTGAGAGTGTGGGGTTATTTAAAATGCATTCAGACTAGCCTCAAAGAGGCATATTCAGGATCTTCTCTACAGGCTCCATCACCACATCCTCTCTTTGTTGTAAATTTAGATTAACAGAACACACACAACAAAGGGAAATGAAGATTAATACAATTAATGCAATTTTGGAGCAGAGAAGGGACCTAGAAAAAAAAAAAAAAAAAATGTCTGAGCATGAAACAGAGTTAGCAGGAGGAAGGATTGTCCCCAGAACTAGGGAAAGCCTTTTAAGTGAAAGGGTTTTAGGCAGGATTCTGTGGTCTCAACATGAGAGAAAGCCTGGAAAAGTTCCACGTGGATTTTGAGTACATCCCCACTGGTGTGAGGACTTTGGAGGCAGGGATGGTTCTTTAACTGGGTAGGAGGCATTTCTTAGCTGAGAAGGATGCTGGGGACAGGGTTGCACAGTATGAAATGAGGTAAAGGCAGCTCCAAAGCTTTTGATTTTAAGAGCTTGGCTGAATCAGAGGGATGTAAATGAACTGCAGGGATTAGGCAAGAGGAGGAAAATGGAGAGACTGTGCCAGTCAGTTGACAAAAAATGTGAAATTGCTTGTGTACAGGGGAGGAGATGAGCAGCATGTTCATTCAGTGAATAATGTCTCCATTTTCTGTGCCGGGGTTGAGAGGTCCCTCTGATTTCACTATCACTCATTCTGCTGCCATCCTCTTGAAATTATTCCCATTTTTGTTTTTTTGGATTCTGATTATTCCAATGGTAAGAGGGTGTCAAATGCCAATGCTGGCTTTTTTCCTTAGCAAGCAGTTTCATGTTATTCTGTGGACTCTGTGAGTTCATTAGTAGGCCAGCAGCTCCAGGATTGTGCTCTTATTGGCAATAAGGAAAAAGACACAATTTTATATTAAATACGGGGTTTTCCTCTCTAATTAGCTGAGCTGGGTAAACTGAGAACAACTGTTGCTCACTTGACAGCTTGCTGGGAACATACAGGTAGTCTTTCATCAAGGGAACACTAGGAGGACTCATTTTATAGTAGGTTATAAGTTGGGTCTTGGAGACTGCCACTGACCCTCTGAACAAGAACAATATTTAGGATTTAAATAGTTGGTTTATCATTGAATAAACTATTTCCCTCTCTCTCCAAATACTTCTTGCAATAGCTAATGACACCTTACTCCATTCCAAACTATATTTTAGGGTAAAGTCATACATGTCATTATATTTACTAATGCTTTCTGTATTCTGACTCTCAGGGGATCATTAGAAATGCTGTCAGTGACTTTTAGCTATCCAGAAATCCCCATCCGAGCTTGCTAGCTGGCACTGATTCTGGTTTTCCCATCATATCTGAGATAGAAAAAAGTTTACTCTGATAAATGCAGCATGAGCAAAGCCAGGGTGCAAACATGCAATATTAGTAGACCAGACTACCAAGGCAGGCACCATGCACCAGTGGCCTGTGTGTTCTTCACTTATGACCTTTGCAGTCACAAGAGTTTGAGGAATCAAAGAATATTGCTCTGAATGAGTGGTATTCCAGCTCTAGAGCATCTGGAATGTTGTTCCAGTGCCCTTTAGACTCTTCAGAACTCTTATTCCCTCTTTAAACTGTTGACCTGTGATCCCAATCTCAATTTCTTAATTAGATCATCTTAAAAAAAACCCATGTAATTAATATTCCCTTCTTTGCCAAATGGAGTTTAGGGATTTGTTGAGATCAAATTATCCTTGGCGTCCAAGGAAAGGGTATTACATAAATAAGCAGCCTCCCACCCTCAAAAATTAGTCTTTCAATAGCCATCAGTTAGTTCTGTGTAAAGGAGACTTAGATAATAATCTACTGGGTGTTAAATATTAAAGATAGAAGATGATACACAATTGGGTGTACTGACAAGAACTGAATGGACAAAAGGAAGCTCCTACCCAAGAGAGGTGCTGCTCTGCTCAGTGTCTATAGACTGCAAAGAATTTGTATGAACAAAAGGAATGAAGAAAGAGGTGAGGAGCAGAAAAGTACATTTTATTGAGCAAGAAAATAATATTTCTGTGGAATACTGGCTTCTGATTTTACAGGCGTGAGGCACATTTAGATATGAGTGCATTGCTACCAAATCATTAAAACTTTGCTTTAGGAGAACTGTAATTTTGAGGATCTTGTTTGCTGATCTGAACCAGCACAGACTTGCTGCCTTGGGTTGTTTTTTTTTTTACAGTCAAGGAATAACAGCAACAGAAAAGACTTCATGATCCTGCTCTACACTATTCTAAGGTGGAAAGATTATTAGCCTCTGGACACCTGATAGGGAAAAAGCCTGCTGAGAGAAAAATTAGTGTGGGATAATAAGGTGTCCACTTGTTTGTCACATTATTTCTAGAAGATACAGCAGCATCCAGGCAAGATCAATGGCAGTCTTGTGGAGCTGTGTCTTGCAACTCATTCAGCTGGCTCTTTAAGGTCAAAACCTGTTCTGACACCCTTCCTCCTTGTTTGTCTTCCAGCCACTAAAAAAAAAAAAATTATTTGTAACTTGGGTTGCCATGAAAAAAACAAGAAATGAGAAACTGCAGGGCACAGATAGCACCAGAGCTCCATGTTCTATAGGAATATGCTCACAGTATAGCAGCACTCACCAGCTCAAAGTGCAAGAAGGCTTTGGGGAGGAAAAAAAAGAAGGAAAAAGAAAAATATCATAGACTATGAATTTGGCTTCCAATGGATTTAGTGGCAGTGCTGATTGCAAGCTATAACTGAAGCTTTTCCCATTTTAGGACATTTGTAAGTACTGTTTCACATGTAGATTCTCTGCTGCCTAATAACCAGCTCACTTTTTTGCTTGCCCTACTGTGAGAATCCTAAGGAGGATTTCTGTCCTCCACCACCCATCAGTTGTTGAACTGGATTCAACAAGCCATGAGGACAGGCAAGGATTAACAGGTACATACGTTTACAAGTACGTAAAGAAATGCATGTAATGGGATTATTCAGACTTTATTTCCATTGGAAATCAGGATTTTTTTATTTTTCTTTTCAACTTCAGAAGTAATTTATTATTATCTTTTGAAGTAAGGGAGGGTAGTGACACTTTTTATTTTATCCAAAACCTTTTAGATATCATATAGTATATCTACACATGATAAAGTATATTCAGAATAAAAACCCATGTTGCCAGTGATTTAAGCTGTCAAATGAAAAAGGTATGCTGCTATCTAGATGAAAAAATATATTAGCATGCAGAAGGCAATGCTGCTTCCACAGGGAGGGTTTAAATCAAACCTCTTGTACTGATTGAGATGCAGTGCTCAGCAGTGAGAAAATTTATTAACAAAATCCAAAATCTAGAGCATTTTTCACACAAACATTCATCAGTGTATCTTATGTAATTACATAGCCAATAAATCAACATAGTGTGTAAGTGCTTCAGTCACGGTGTAAATATCTTAATGACTAAAACATCTTCACACATGAATAATTTATACCTGTATGATTCATTTTTCATACCCATGCTTTACTTCAACATGATAAACTAATCCTTCTCTGTCAGGGAATGTGTGCTTGATTATTGCCTTCTGATTTCTCTTCCTTGTGTTTATTTTCTACAGTTAGACACACTCCATTTCTTCTCTTCTGGTTCTTCTGATGCACTTATCTTATTTATTCATTCTGTCTGCCTTGGTTTGCCTTCCCTGTGCATTTCAGCAGGCATCTGGGAAATAATGCTGGGGCATAAACTGATCACTCCTTTCTCAGGTAACTCTGGAGCAGCATCTTGAAAGATTTACTCAATTCTCAAGAGACATTTGCATTTAGTTCCCTCTCCTCCAGGCAATTGTTACAGAAAGAACTTGCATTAGGCCAGTAACAAGTTGGGCTTTCGCATTTTCTGGATCAATCTTGAGTTCAAACCTTTGTCACAGTATTGATGACAGACATTGTTTGAGTCTTCTTCCTACATGTTTCTAAATGCGAGCTGCTTTGTAGCTCCAGAAACCACTGGAATATTCAAGAAGACAGTAATTGTTTCTCAGAGCAGGAATGGGCATCAGGAATTCTTGAATTCTGCTCTGCTGCACGTGGTGATTTGGCTGTATGGAAATCACTGCACGTGTCCTGCCTTCCTTGGACCTTTACCAAGGCATCTAAGACAGCACTTTGATTGTGATAACCCCCTTCTTTAGGTACTAGAGAAAGACTGGTAGGTGCTGAGGGCAGCTCATTCAGCTTTAAAGCTGTTTAGTGCCTGAAGCTCCAGACAGGAATGGGACTGGGTGGACTCTCTTCTTTTGGAATATAGTTTTGTTCACAACATAAAGTTTGGATCACATTTGTGGAGCAGCTTATTTTGGTAGTGCCTGTGTAAGTTCAGCTTTTAAAAAGTCATTCCCAGTTGGGCACAGAAATTAATCAGGTTTAATGGGCATTTGAAAAAAATCTCCTTCAAACCCTCAGGTTTTAAACTAGAAAAAAAGACAACAGGAATATAAAAATGATTTCAAGTTACGGGGTAAAAAGGTGTTCTGTAATGAACTGATGCTTTGCTGATGTTATTCCATCCAAGCACCACTCCATGTCTATGTGCAGTGCACCTGCATTCCTCTCTAACCAGGAAAAACACCTTAGCTGAGTGTTAGTTAAGCTCATTTTATTTCTTGTGTCACCATATAAATTGTGAGTTTTGTGCAATAATTCACCATTTTACAGTCTTTCTCTCCTGGGTCAGGATTACATTTTTGGACTGATTCTCTAAATTTAAGACTGAATGGGATATCTTCTACCTGTTTTCTCCTCCATACTTTGAAGCCCAGCTGCAGTTCTTTTACAGCTTCAATCTCAGCAACTTCTGAGAGACATCCCAGTTGAAAGTTTTCTTAGTATTCTTACAGCAGGCTCCATTATTCTCTGAATACAAATCTCTCCTGCTTGCTAGCACAACATTTGGTAACTTTGCTCCAGCATAAGTCTTTGTTAATTCATTTTTTTTTTCCTTCTTCTGATTGTAAGCACCTCCAAAGGCTTCTGATATCACTTGCTTTGCTTCAGTCCTGTTATGTCCTTAAAGGACACCTTTGCTTACTGCTCTATCTTAATCCACTGAGATCAGCTGTTGATTGATGGGTATCAGTTAGCAGGGCTCCTTTCTCAGGCAGTCTCCAGAACGTGCTTCACCCTTATCACTGCCTGCTTTGCTTTGGCATTTAGGAAGCAGCCTGCTGTCTTTTTTCTTTGTTCTGTCTAGCACTTGTCTCTCTTGGGCATAGTTCCTCTCCACAGTCGTCAATCATGACTGTTGCTGCCTCCTATTTTTCTGCTTAATTTTTTCACTGTTGGTCGTTTACTATCTGTGCCCTGTTGCAAGGCAGTACTTTATCCAGTGACAGGGTATTACAAGAATCTTCTGAACCTCCTCACATGCATTTTGCTTTAACTCCTACCTTTTCTAGCTGTCATACCTCCTGCACTTTCACCATTTTCTCCTAAATTGTCCTTTCTTTTTATGAAGGATTTCTGGTAGACACTTTCTTCACCTTTTTCATGTAATTCTTATTTTTAGTGTTATTCACACACCTTCCCCTTCTTTACTGAAAATTAATTTAGCATCCTTATCTAACCTATTTATAATCTTTTTTGTTGTTATTGTTTTTCCAATATAATTTGCTCCTTTTTCATTGACTCTGTTTCTTCAGCATTCCTGTTTTAAATTCTAGGTAATTTTTAGCTTCACTTCTTCAAAGAGTGATTTCCTTAACTCATCCTGGTTCCCTAACCTTCCAGACATCCCAGATTCACAGTCTTCCTCATGCTTTTATTGTTTTCAACATTAAGAACTGATTCTTGACACCTAAACTGATTTTCTTCTAAGTGACATATGTCTAGTTGGAGAAATAGAGTAGCCATGAAGATTTTACAGCAAATGGAGAGAGGTGATTCTTCTGCTCTACTCTGCTCTGGTCAGACCTCACCTGGAGCCCTGTGCCCAGCTCTGGAGCCTTCAGCACAGGAGGGACATGGAGCTGATGGAGTGGGGCCAGAAGAGGTCACTAAGGTGCTCAGGGGGCTGGAACAGCTCTGCTATGAGTACAGGCTGAGGGAGCTGGGGTTGTTCAGCTGGGAGAAGAGCAGGCTCCAGGGAGACCTTAAAGCACCTTCCAGTGCCTGAAGGGAGCTAATCAATGGCCTGGAGTGAAAGGACAAGGGGCAATGGTTTTAAATGAGAAAGGAGTGAATTTAGATGAGAACTAAGGAGGAAGTTCTTTCCCACAAGAGTCATGGACACTGCCACAGGTTGCCCAGGGAGGTGGTTAAGGTCCCATCCCTGGAGACATTCCAGGTCGGGCTTGAGGAGGCTCTGAGCAACTTGCTCTAGTTGCATATGTCCCTGCTCTCAGCAGGAGAGGTTGGACTGGATGAGCTCTGGAGCTCCCTTCCAACCCAGACATTGGTAGGATTGCTTGAGAAGATATTAAAAGTACCACATTGATAGAATACTGATCTCTTTGTTGTCTAATTTTAACAGATTCAGTAGCGACAGCGTCTGGGCCCCTGCTAGTTGAAGTTGCCAAAACTCCTGGTGCTGCTCTTGGGGTTGCACTCACTACCTCGATGTGCTGCAACAAACAGGTCATTGTCATAGACAAAATCAAATCTGCCAGCATCGCAGACAGGTGAGTGTCACAGAGGGCTGGCACTGCAGGTCCATGCATCCATTTTATTGCTGCTTCTTTGGTCTTCAAAAACACCTTCTCTTTCTTTTTTTTTTTTCTTTTGATAAAATCGACCAAAGCTGATGCTCTCAAGGTTGCAGGTCTGAAATTAGCAGTTTGTCAGATTGTTTTTCCATCCTCTTTAAGACTTGCAAGACACTATTTACAATGTGTAGTATGCAGTGACATAAAGCAGCGCCTGTGTTCCATGTGGCTGCTTGCACTGTGCAACACAGGAGTTCAGAGGTCTACTCTGACTATTAAATGTAATGCTGTGGCAGAGATTAGTATTAAAAAAAAAAAAATACCAACCCACTGGAATTCTTAAAGGAAGCTCACAATATGGAACAGCTGTCAAGAGAAGTAAATTTGGAGGCTTTGCAACCTTGAAGTGTTCTTTTCGAATCTATCACTCATTCTTGTGGCACAGTGAAATGGAACTCCTCAGGTCTGGATTTTTATTTTTTTTATTGCTATTTTTAGAATACATCTGAGGTATTAGGAAGACTGGCTTCTGTATTTTGAAGTTATTTTGCTCTAATTTTTCCACTTCATTAAAACATTTAACTAAAACCATTTAAACCATTAAAAAAAAATATATATACATTTTTTCCCCAGTGGTCTAAACCTCTGTAACAGGGCTGTGGCATCTTTTCTGGGGTGTGTGTGCGTGTGTGTATGTGTTTATACATATATAGTGTATTTCTATATACATACCTCTATCTAAAATTCCTTAAATATTACGTTTCAGCAGCAAATTCCTCCTGCATGTCCCCAGTCACCCTACCTTGTAACTCCTCTCTGACAACGGTGCTTTTGGTAGCACCCACTTGTAGCAGTGAGTCTACAGCTCCTCTGTGGGCTTTTTCCCTCCAGTAGAAACTTTGGGAGTGGCGGCCATTGATCCAGGGGTGTTCTCCAGTTCAATGGTGCAGGATGCTTTAATTTTCTCCCTCTGTTTTTTTCCCGTTTCGCAGGGGGTAACCAATTAAAGGAGCTGTCCACTTGACTGGTACGTCGGGATGCTGACTGCTGTGTTTGCATTTCTCAACTCATCCAGTAGCCAGTCTCTTGAGTGCAGCAAGAATTAGCAGATAGCCCCCTCCCCACCCTACTCCCCAAGTCACCATGCTAGCCCTGGTTTCATTATTTGTTTGACTACTGCATAATTTCATTCATCATTTACAGCTTTTGTACTAATAAATGTTTGAACTATAACTCAAAAAATGATGAACTGGGTGCTTGTGTGAGGGATACGTGACCAAGTTATTTGAGTCTCCTTAAGCTCTTCTCATTTTATTCTGCTGCCATTCACACATATTTTTATAGTCAGCTACCCCATTCCAGTTCTGTGATGTCTTGGCATATACTGTATTAACTGAATTGTTTTTAAGGTTTGTACTAATAGATATAAAGTCTGACCAGTGACAATGCCTACAAAGCAGAAATCTCTCTCAAATAAAAACCCAAAAAGAAAAAGAACACGCTCATAGTTGTCATGACCAGTTTGAAGGCAATAAAACTCAACTTTCCAAAGTGAAGAGCATACCTGATCATACCAAGGTTTTTTTTCCCTTTTGTCTAGATGTGGTGCATTACATGTTGGAGACCATATTCTGTCCATTGATGGCACCAGCATGGAGTACTGTACACTGGCTGAAGCGACACAGTTTTTGGCTAATGCAGCAGATAATGTCAAACTTGAGATCCTGCCTCACCACCAGACACGACTAGCACTGAAAGGCCCAGAGCACGGTAAGAGCATCTGTAGCACCAAATACACCTCTTTCTTTTGCTGTCTTTGACTTTGCTTGCCTTTTCTGGTCAAGAAATCTGTTGCATCAGTTACATCTGTAAATGTTTCAGTTCCCCGGGTTATGCTTCTGCAGCTTCTCTGAGAAGCTCTTTTTTTTCTTGGCCTTAATGTACCCTCTGAGATTCCTATGGATAGAGAGGGAATTGTTTTACTGAGAAATGGCTCTGTGCACTTGTAGATGTATATTCAGTCACCTATTGACTCTACTGTTGCAATCACTGGGGTGACAACTAGGTACTCCAGTAAATGAATCTTCAAAATGCCTCTTAAATTTAGAGGGGAGAGGAAGGACTCCAGCCAATGCTTTTCAGCATATTGACTTGATAGTCTATTACCACTTCATTAATAACACCCATTCTCCCCTAAAATACATCCAAAAATATCTCCTGTATTTTCTCTTGTTAATGGCATTATTATTTTTTGCCATAATCTTTTCAAGTATTGCTTCATGGCTTCATTGTCAGTGCTAGTAAAAAGATACCAGCCTTTTTTCATTGTGATACTTATTTCATGCCAACATGCTTGAAGAGAATGGGTTTCCATTTGCAAACTACTTAAGCTGGTTGGAGGGGTGAGGGAGCAGGGAGTGATGCTGCAGAAGAAGAATGATATGAAGAACAAATTTTGCAATATATTTCTTTTTAGTTATGTCAGTACCTGGCAAACAGACCCGTCTTGCTTTTTTTGGAAGCAAAGATGTCACCCATCAATTTGTGGCTGACTAAAGATCCTTTGAAGTGTTTCATCTGGGAAGATGATTACCAGGGCCAATGATTAGTGTAGATAATTGTATTACTTGAAGCAGTTGCTACCCTAATCATCATTTAAACCAAATTTATGCTGTTAATGTGGTAGTCACCTTGACCTAGTGTAGATGCTTAGAAAAAGCAATGCTCTTACCATGCCAGAGTAAAGAAGTAGCCCTTATGAAGTCATATCAAAGGGATCTGCAAAAGCTCCATAATAGCATATTTTTGGGGAGAAATCTCCTTAAGGTAATAAAGCTGCTTTTATAAATAAGGCAAACTAGGATGTTCACAGCTTTCCAAGCCCCTCAGCAGGTGGTGCTCCTCCAATACCACAACCAATCCAAGATGCAACATGCTTTATGGAAGCAAGTACCCTCTTGGAACCAACCTTTCATCAGGTGTGATATGGCCTAGATGATGCAGAGTTTGAAAAGCTTCCTTTATGTGTCTGGGATAAGCTGAGTCATTAGGGCTGTATCTGTTGAGCTCAGTTATTGGTCTTATGGGAACATGTTAGGAATTTTAAATGGGTAGGAAAGTCAGTATATAAAATAAATTGAAATTTTAGCCCTAAAATAAAATGAAGAGCACTATTAAAGATCAGATTTTTCTTCCCCATGTTTTTTTTGCTGCTAGCATTCATTTCTCTTGCTGCCCCATTAGTTTTATGTTCACTGTGCACAACCCTGGGTTGGAATAGCTCAAATTATTGCTAAATTACTACAGTTGCACACAACAGGATTTTCTTTTACAGAGCTTCTGTTGAGTTGGGATTATCCTTCTACAAGCTGAGCAAACTGAATTTGTGTACCTTTCCACTTTGTAGGACATTTTTATCTCTGCTCTCAGCATGAAAATAAAACATTAAAAAATATCAAAGACAACCAGATAATTTCCTGCTGGAAGCAGTCTTTTTAATTAAGGAAGGCTCACAGCAACTTGAAAATAATGAAAATCCACCTGGCCACATTGTTCTTATCAGATTTTAATTTGTACACCGTAGTTAAAGTTCAGAAATCTTGCTGTCTTTGCACATAATCAAAGAGGTGCTTTCATCCGAGAAGATATGATAAGTCTGGAATATAGATATGGTCATATCAGGCCACTCCTGCTGTTTCTGGGACTTTTTCTGTCTGATCTGAGGTTTTCCAAAGTCTCAGAGGTCACTGGTGCTGGTGTCAGTGGGTGAGGTCCCCCGAGGCGCAGGCTGGTCTGTGACACCAACTGCTCTCTCCTGGTGTTGCCATCACACCCTACACCCCCACCCTCACATTTATTATCTGTTGTGGTGAGGGGATAATTCTTTTGATTGAAAAGCATGTCAGGTCACAGCAAGGATGCTCCTAAGGAGGGACAAAGGCCAGGGGCATCCCAATCAAGGACACAGGGCCAGGTTGGTAGTGCCAGGGCTTCCAGAGGCCCCCAAGCTGCAGCGACATGGATTCCTCTTTTCCTCTCCCCTGCTGTGTACTCCTCACCACAGTGACAGGCATTGCTTTTGAGTCAGATGAGGTTTCATGTACTCAGACAATTAACAGATCATTACTCATGTAATACAAAGTGAACCAAATCTTCCAGCACTGTGCAGCCACCATTTTTCCTCTTATTTTACCTCACGGAGTAAGATACAAATAGAGGTGTGGGCCCAAACTGAACACTGAAGACTGTATTTAATGAAGAGTGATTTAAAGGGTTTTCCTTCAATATCTGACACATCATCTGAAATGCTTCCCATTCTCTTGGTAAATACTGGCCTTCACTTTTGGCATATCCCAGAACATAGACTCAGCAATCAAATAGACTCTCAAATTTCATCTAGAAAAGGATGTAAGATCAAGTCTTTAAAAATAAATAAATAAAATTTCCCATCTGGCTAATCAATAAGACCTCTTTATTAATGAGACTTCAAGATAGAGTTTTTCTGCTGCTGTCCCAGGGAAGTTGTTCACTGCACAGAATAGCATAATGCCAAAAATGGATGGTGGCAAAATTAAAACATCAGTGCAGTAAATTGAAATGACTGATGACTGGCAGGTAAATTAAACATCTTCATTCCAGGCAGTGCTGTGTAGTATCCGTTTGGTCGTATGACTGCAGATGAGTGCAAGCAGAAACTTATTAACCTTCTGTTAATGGTCACATGTAATACATTAGTATTTTCTAAGGAAGTTTGCAATCTTAGCTCCTAAAGACAGAGTGAGATTAGAAATTGATTCAGTACTAATCTTTTTTTAAGCAAATACAAGAAAACAAAACAAAACAAAAAAATGAGAAGCATTTAGTCTGAGAAAAAAAATACTATTTCTGTTCCTCAAGTTAGCACTCCCTGGTAAGAAGACAAGATCAGGTTATTTATTCTTTTATTTTCAATTTATTTTCTTTTTTGGACTTTGGTTTGTTCAATTCAGTTACTTTTTTCCCTCTTCTCTGGTCCTTTTGTTTTCTGATTTTCCATCATCCCTTCATGCGGGCAGTGAAGGTTCAAAGAAGCAACAGGCAACATACCTGGGATTCACGTGCCAACAGCCACAGCAGCCTCCTCACCTACCACCATTATAACACCTACCACCCTGACCATTGCAGGATGCCAGCCTTGAAATTCCAGAAAGCGCCTCCTCAAAAAAGCCTTCGTAATGTTCCACACTTTTTTCCTGCTGACATATTCTCTTCTTCCTCCTCCTCCCTCCCCTCATCTTTCACTGATACTTCTCCCATTTCAGGCACTAAAACCTTTTCAGTTTTGTGGATGCTACACTTTTTCATAGCCATGCCAAGGTTATTTCTGACATTTTATGCCTTTCCCTTTCCGTAACGAGGCAACCTTAGTAGACAGGAAAAGACTTGAAAATTCTGAATGAATCAGCTCTTCTGCTATACGAGTAGACCATTAGATTTGAGTAGTGTATATAAAGCATGATTTCTGAATTCAAAGCATTGCTTACCAGTCTTTTGTCAGAAATTACCTACTACGAAAAGGCATTTCTAAAATCAGTGTATCTAGAGATTGGTTCATGGATGTGTGTTGAAAAATTTTACTTAATACGCCTCACCTGAAATAATTGTTTACTATAAATATGCTGTAGTATCTTTCTTAGCTTCCAGCAGGTATTTTCATGACATGCTGGCTATACTTCTCCCTAGGGTCACCTCTGTGGTTTAATGTCTCTGTTGGAAGTGCACAAACCATTCCTGTGCATCGTACACGTTGTTTGATTCATTGATGAGTTACAGGCATGCGGAGATTGAGTGCTGCATGCCAAGTGTTTGATTTCTTACAGCTGCTTTGGTGTCTTCATCCTTCTCTCCTACCTCCATGAGTGCTTACAGCCTGAGTTCCCTCAACATGGGGACCTTACCTCGCAGCCTCTACTCCACCAGCCCACGTGGGACAATGATGAGGCGGAGGATGAAAAAGAAGGACTTCAAAAGCTCCTGTAGGTGGTAACAGCATTTGCTCAAAATGTGCAGTGAATGGGTGGAGGAGGGGAAAGATACAGAAAAAGAGGTACAAAGTACCTTAATTAATATATATACTAGGTAGAAGAGAGAACAATTGGAGTTTCTGTTTAGACACATCAGAGTAAAAATATTTGTCCAGTGCTAGAATGAGGTGAATAGAGGCCATGCAGCTTAACTGTCTCATGTGAAATATATAAAGCAAAGTTTTTTTGAGACAGTTCTGGAAGAGTATAGTTATACCACTATTGAAGTGATTTTCTTTTTTCAACTCTTCCTGTTTCCATCAGGGAATAGAATTCATAGCTGAATAGTCAAAACCAGATTGCTGGTAAGATCAACCATCTGTCACATTATGGAAGGAGAAGAGCTTGGCACAGTGCATCCTAGGTAGTTTTAAGTTTTACATCTACACCTTAATCTATACAGTAATTTATGTGAGGAAGAGTGACAAATAGCTGTGAAGACTAAATAGCCTTGTTTCTGACCACTCTCTGGGATTAAAAGCATGGAATTCCCATGAGTCAGCAACTTCCCAACGCAAGGTGGATATATTTAAGACTGTTCCACTTTGCCTGTTTTTGCTTGCTTAGTATTTTCTGGGCACATTGCTTCCCAGACTCCTTGTAAGTTCCACCTCTCCTTTTGGTTTGTCAGTCTTCACGTGATCCTGAACAGCTCAGTTCCTCCAGAGCAGGGAAGTAAGAGCTGCTTTGTAAATCACCTACTCTGGCTAATAATGGTCACAGGTCCCCTCTGAAAAACCTGAGCTGCTGCACATTACAGCACTGGTGCCCTGTTGTAAAGATTTCCCAAGGTCATAGCAAAATCAGAGCAAACCAGCAGCATTCAACTAAGGTGTGTCACTGTGGAGTTGTGAGGAAACATTTAAGGGAGGAACTGAGGTTTTGCTTTCTTGCAGTTTTTTTTTTTTGTTGCTTGCTTGTTCTTACATTTGTCATAAAGCAAATATTTTTACATAGTGTTTGCCTGTAAGTGCATTTTTGATTTTTAATCTGATCAACCATTTTTCACAACTCATTTGTTGACATGGTAGCTTCTAATGCATTCTTTGGGGTCATGGGGAGATAGCGTGTCCATCCATGCATCAGTAGGGGGATAACTCTGATGTGTCCTCATGTGCACACAACAAATAGTAGTCACGTTAATGTTACACTAGCATTAATTAGATTTGGATAGCAGAGTGATACAGGATGCAAAAAATAGTTCTTGATTATGATACTGTCACTCTTTCATCCAACAAAGGACCGTTAATGCTGAAAACTAAAGCTTATGGATCTTAGTGACAACTGTCAAGGAAGCCTTGACCTGAAATTTGCTGTCCTTCAAAGGCTCAAAACAAGGCTAGTGCCATTATATTTAAGTGGGACAGTCATCTAACCACCTGAAAGACTTCTCAAGTCATAAGGCCCTGGGGATGAGAGGCTGCTATGATTAAACAGATCTCTAGCTAGGAAGAATTAATAGGAGGCTTTGTTATGGGCTAGTTTATTCTGCATTTGCATTGTGAGGTCTAGAGCATTCCAAAATATGTGGAACTGGAATGTGCTACAAGTAACTGATAGAGAGTGGCTTGTCCTGTACCCTTTCACCACCCTTGTCATGGTCTCTTGGTTTTAGTGGGATTTGTTTTTTTCACTTTAATCCAATTGGATCATTTGAGGAGTTTATCAGTGTAACTTTAAATAAATCTTTAGGACATCATTTGAGAAGTAATTTATGTATTGGTGAAGGGTGCTGTAAACTGCACTGCCAGTGCACTCCATAACATTATGTGATCATGCCAAATTTCATGATGATGAAATGTGATGGTACAGTGGATTACAAGATATGGCCATGATGTTAAAATCATTTCACTAGTTACACAGATCCTTCCAAACATGGCTGTAAAAATTGAAGGCATACCCTACTGTAAAATGCTTTATTTATGCCACTTGTTTTCAGATTGTATTCTTTCCCCGCTCTTCTTTGGTTTTAAAGGATGGTATTAATTGTGAAAACCTTTAGATTATTGTTTGGTTAAAGTTTAATTCTTGAAGTATTTTGTAATATTAAGACACCATTTTACCTAAATTTATGTGATAGATACTAAAGCTGCGTATCTGGCAGAGACTAAGAGAGGGTGTTTCTCAGAACATCCAAGTTGGCAGCTACCAGGAAGAATGGTGAACATTTTACAGTTTCTGGAAGGTCAGAATGGGAGACTGCAGACATCATAATCCATATACATACCTTTAAATGCATATTCTCTGCTTCTATACAGCTGCAGGACTAAAAGGAACAAGTATATAATCTTCAATTCAATATTATTGTTTACATAACTTCAGAGCACATAGTAAACAGTCTCTAGGACTATTGGTGAGAGTTGGATGAAAACTGTAGATGTTAAAATGTACCCCTAGCAAGCAGCAGCCAGGGTTCACTAAAACTACATGGCCTGTGAAACTTCAAATCCATCAAGCAAGTAGGCAAAAAAACAATAAAAAGGGTTGTGTTTTTTGCCACAACTATTGTTCAGTTACAAACCCCAGTGTGCTGCAAGTCATGGTTTTGAATACCTGTGTCATTTTATAGAGGCTTAGCAGATACCTATTACGTGATTTGGAAAGGGTATTTTCATCTCTGCTGGCTTTTCTTTCTTTTTTTTTTTTTTTTTCAGTAGTTCCTAACTGTCACTTTTAAGTGTTCACTTCTTCAAAATATTTATCAGGGTGAGTTTTAAATGCCACAGGTAGTAACTTTATTTCCCAATGTGGTTTCAGGCCGTAGCTGTCCTTAAAGTTGACATAAATGTTGTGAGACCTTCCTGATAGGTCATTAGAAAAAGAGTAAGGAAGATACAGACTCAGACAGATGCCTCCTGCACAGGGGGGATAGACACATAAGTGATGGGAAACAAAGGCACAGCTAACAAACAATTGTTGTATGTCCTTAAAGAAAGGAAAAAAATGGAACTTTTCTGAGCTTGGATGCCCTTAGACATTCCTAGAAGGCATGTTAGGGTATCTGGTATTACATTAACTCTCCATTTATCTGGTTTAGTCATACTTTAGTCTTCACAGTGCTGAGGGCTGGAGAAACCTATTTATCACATGCAGTAATTGCTAAAGCTGGTGGCCATTTCTGAGACCAGATTATTCGTATTTGCATTTGGATATGAGCAGGTCTTACTGAGTGCAGATAAAAGAAACAGTAAGAAGGAAGCTATTGAGTAACTGAAATAATACACAATTCTTACAAATGAAAATGAGAAGAAGATATGAGTGAGAATTCCTAGTAATTTGGAAAAGATGGTTTCAGAGTTGAAAGGAGATTTGCTGTGAGAAGACAAATTTAGAAGGCTTTTGGCAAGTGAAACTTTTGCAATAGAACTGTCATTGACAACTGTTTTTTAATACCATTTCAGAGCAAAAGTCTAATGCTTCTAGCCCCAAAGTGCAGGAAATACTTATTCAACATCTGACATATTTATACAGCTCTGCTGGTATTATCTATCATGTATAACAGTAACATCTACCAAACAAAATTGCAGTTAAACAGTGCCTCAGATGAACCATGAACTTTTATCTAATTCTTAGTAGCTGCTGCAGGCAGAAATGGGTCTTGAAGGAAATTAGAGGTGGAGAGGTAATGGCACAGATTTATAGCATGAAAACATTCAGAATCCTTGGCATTGGAGGATTATCATTGCTTTGCTGGTCTGAATGAGAATTGAAGAAACTCTGACTTTGTGTGTATGACCTAATGAAAAGCAGTAGTTTGTTACTGGTGGAATTTGAACCATAATACAATAGACATTTAGGCAGCTACCAAAGAGTCAAAAGTGGAATCTCCTCCTTTCATAGGTAATTGCACTGAATCTCAACGGGGATTTTTAATCTTGATTTATTCTGTAATGCCACCTATTCAGAACACGAGTGAGAACAGAGAGAGGGTGTAAATCAAGAGTACAGAAGTTGCTACCTATGTTTCACGCAGAAGGATCCCCCAGTTTCTTTGTGAGACCCCAAAAAACTTTATTTCCCCACAATTTCTTAAGATACACTTGTTGATAAAAGAAGAGTTTGTTCAGCTTATACTACCCTGGCCCAACAAATTGCTGATGTGTACTAAACATAGGCATCTTTATTTCTTGCAAGTAAGCCTGAGCCATGTACTTTGTTGCTGACAGCAATGTATTGCTGGGAGATGTTCAGAAGAGCTCGTGGGAATCAGTCGTATTAACAGCTGGACTTGCTTTTCCAATTCCCTTGGCTCCTGTGAAAATTCTGCCCGTCCACACCTTAAACCTAATGCAAACAGAATTCAGGGATGTTCTGAGATTTTTTTGGGGTGGGGGTGTCAAACACGCTTATTTTCTTCAGTACAAGAACTATCTTTTTGCATTCCAACGTGCAACCAGATGTTTTCTATTCTCTTCTGTGTCATAACTGTTTATCCATAATTTATAAACTTTAGGCTAAACTGCTTTAAAAGCCATGTTTTGTTGACTAGGTTTATTGTACAGATCGATTTTCTCAAAGAGCAATTAAATGTCTGATGTGTATGAATGTCTTTCCTCCTGGTCTGCTCTGTTTTATAGTGTCTTTAGCCTCTAGCACTGTTGGTTTGGCTGGGCAAGTCGTCCACACAGAAACCACAGAAGTAGTGCTGACAGCTGACCCCATAGTTGGGTTTGGGATACAGCTCCAGGGTAGCGTGTTTGCTACTGAGACCTTGTCTTCTCCACCTCTCATTTCCTATATTGAGTCTGACAGTCCGGCAGAAAGGTGAGGTTCTTTCAGTTGACTGCTAAGTATGTTTTGGTGAAGGATTCCTCGGGGTCCTTTGGGCTTGTTGCTTTCAATTTGTGATAAATCGTGGGCTTCGCTCACTGGAAGCGTGGCAAGTAATAAGCTGTCTGTTCTGACAGTGGTATTTCATATGCTTGATCAGCTGTAAGAAGAATGACAAGCACCAGTGTTTTTATCATCCAGAGTCCTCCAGCAGGAGACTGGGAGCTATATTCCTGCAGAAGGAGGAAAAAAACCCATGATGATTACTGACATCGAAGTAGTGATCATTGGGTGTGCCATGGCAGGAGGCCTTGCCTAGGCTTGATTGGTTTTAGTACAGATCCAAATGTTGGGAAATACCAGTTTCCACTTACTAATGATGTCATTGGAGCGTTTAAAATGTATTTTTATGCTTATGTATGGCTTTAGTTGTGGTATGAGATCAAGAACAGTTGCCCAGGCAAGTACTAGCTGCCCCTGCAGAGCTACAAGGGCTAGGGTTGTGGCAGAGGGGATGTCATTGGGTTGGGTGGAGGCCTGAAGTCTGTGCCCCTCTTCCTAGATCCCAGCACCCAGAGAGCACAACCCACACTTGGAAGTGCTTGATAGTGGCTTGGTACAAAGGGGCAGTAGCAGCTTCTGTCCCCATCTGTGCCTGGGTAGCCTGCTGAGGCCCCAGTTGTCCTTCAAGGTTAGATTGAATGTGTTTGATCTTGCTGGTTCTGGTAACGTGCACATCTGATGATTGGTTTGTGTCATTGTGTACCAAGGTGTGGGGTGCTGCAAATAGGAGACAGAATAGTGGCAATAAACGGTATCCCGACAGAAGACAGCACATTTGATGAGGCCAATCAACTGCTCAGAGACTCCTCTATCACCAGCAAGGTCACTTTGGAAATAGAATTTGATGTTGCAGGTATGAATGTACTGTTATTCTGTCTTGCAAGGAAAGCAAAGGAATAAATCCCAAGTACATTGTGTTAGGCAAGGTGGAGGCTTTCTTCTCACATATCCACTGTTCACTTTTCAACTAACCTATTTGAAATGCATATCTTTTTGTACAGCCTTCTCATTTCACCTAGCCCTGCAGCGTGCTTCAGAATGCAAATAGAAGTGACAAGTCTTGCAGTAAGATCTGGTGACAGTCCCTCCTCTGAGTTATTTCCAAATGTTTTTCTGCCCTGAGATAGAAATATTCTGCTAAGCAGAGACAAATCCTCTATAGGCCAGCTAATTAAATGTTTTACTAGACAGAAGGGTATTACAAAAGGATGGATAAGTAGAAAACTTTGAAGAGTTGAATTTCACATACAGTATCTCAACCAACAATCTCAATAAAATAATAGAAATTGTATTACTAAAAGCCAGAAAAAATATTGTTATTGTTACTGGTGAGTCTGTATTATTACTAATGGCTTTCCTTTCTTCTGCAATGTCTTTAAGCATGCAGAATACAGAATAAAATTACAAATGGTGTAAAATTACACATTATGTGTATGCACTACCCCCCTATGTAAATAGTAAAAATTTTTAAGACTTCTGTGTTGATCTGACAGTAGCTCCTTTGAAGCCATGACAATGTTGGATATGCTGTATTTTGCATAGAGTGATCATTAATGGTGATGTCAAAATGCAAGCTAAAGATTCCTTGAGTAATTCTGTATAATCTTTCAGTGCGCATCCATCTAGTAGTATAATGCTAAAAAAAAAAGAAAGCTAAATACAATATGTATGTTCATAGACATAGGAATTTAAATATTTCAATATAAGAAGCCAAATCATGAGAAAGCCATTTAAATACACTTGAAGTCACATGTATCTCAGTCCCTGGACTTGTTTGTGCTCCCATTTGCTCCATGACAGGAGACATACTCATGATTAGACTCCTCTGCCACATGTAGGTTGCCGTGGCTGTAAAAGCTGTAATTTCAATTGCTCCTTTTCAGGCCAACACCCAAACTTTTCCCAGCAGTGATGTCAAAAGTCAGGATTCAAATAAAGTTCTGTATGTTCAAGTGGTTTTTTTCCTCAATCATCTTCAGGCACTTCTCCATTAGTGATGTTTTGATTCCTTTTCTTCCCAGTAGGTGTAAAATCCACGGCAGTTAACTTAGTAGAGAGTTTTAAAAGTGTTAGACCTACAGCAATAAAGGCCTGAAATATTTAAGACTTGATCCTTTTAATTAAAAGTTATCTGCCAGCACTAAAATTTTCACATGTGCTCCCAGAACTTGCATATGAGCTAAAATCCTGCAGTCTCAGCTGGCTGCTTGCCTGTGCAGCCTCCATAAATTCAGTTAAACCTTAAAAAAAATTGAGTTACTGGGAAATTACCAATAGAGGTATAAATCATGCTTTGCATGTCCTACTTTCCTCACTTCAGCACCCATAGTTCACTTCTGACTCGTGATGCTGATGTGATTCCATGAACCTAACATGTAGTTCATGCACTTGGAATTTCTATGCCCTATACATTATCTAATGTTGATTTTTCTTTGTTTTTAATAGAATCAGTTATACCAAGCAGTGGAACATTTCATGTAAAACTACCAAAGAAGCATAATGTGGAACTTGGCATCACCATAAGTTGTAAGTGAAAGTGCTTGTTTTTAAGACCACTATGATGGGATAATCTATAGATAGTCTATAAGTAGCTCATGTTTGTTTTGGTATAAACTCTGATTTCCTTTTTACAGAAAGGCATGATTAGCAATGCTCTGTCTCTGATGAAATACCATTCTTTAGCAGATTTATACTGCCTTTCTAGTAGTTAGAGAAGCCAGAATTTTAGCAGGCTTAAAGCTTGACCTTTTCCTTCATGCATAGCACTTAATTAACTCCCATTAAACTTATTTATTAAAAAAGAAATCAATAGAATTAGGCCCATGCAAAAGTATTTCCATAACTGGGAATTTTTAAGCAAAGTCTCTCATGGTCTCTCACAAGCTCTTGAACAGAACCCCACAGAACCCAAGGGTTCTCACAGGCACAGCAGTCCAAATCCAGGGGGTTATTTTCTGCTTCAGTACCCAGACACTGAAATTACATCCTCAATCTGTAAAACTAGTGGACAGCCCTAAATGTGCAGGTCACACAGAGAAATCCCCTTTCACTGGGGAACTCAGAGACAGCCAAAGAAGATAACAAGGGTCTGCTTAGCATGTTTCTCAAGAAGTATTTGTTGCTGTTGTTTGAAAGTGTTTCTATGCTTATTTCTTTGGGAGGCAGACAGTGTTAGGGCTGGATTTTGCACAGGTAAGCTCCAGCATCCCAAATTCAGCCCTGGGTGGAAGAAAGAACCATCTATATCAAATGTAATGGGCTTGTGTTTAAAGTACTTAATGACAGTGCAGAAACTGGTTTCACCAGAATTAACATTCCTTAACGACTGTGGCCTTTCTTAGCCTATTAGTCTTTCTTGGGAATTATTCATGCATCGTGGGGGAAGATTGTGCTTTGGCTTATATTTTCAGAGCTTTTATCAGCACAGTGGAATAAGGTTAATCAAAAGTGCAGCAGGGAACTCAGTGCTAAGAATTGCATCTGAAGAACAAATGAGAGACTGCAGGCACACGTGAATTACAGCCTCTGTAAGATGTGATGTGGTGCTTGAAGCAAAATCTGCATGTCTTTGTGCCAGTGAAAATACTGAGAAATGAAAAAAACCTGGGGATGAGCTGTTCTATTTAAATGTTATTCTTAGGATTGGTATTGGTTTGAGGATTATTGTGAAAATAGAATCTTCCAAGTAATCTGATTTGTGCTGCTTTTTGGATTTCAGACGTACTTTTTTTTTTCCTTTCTGTCGGAGTAAACTTTGAATGGAAAGCTAATATTCCTGGGGTTTAGTGTTTAGCTTTCCTCTTCCAAACTTTCCATACCTTCCTGATTCAGAACTTAATTCCAAAGTCAGTGCTTTATAAAAAGAGAGTACTTTATATAGTCACCTGGTTGTTCTTAGGTCTACTTTTCTGAGTATATATACTGCAGTATCTTGAATATTTAAATGAAATGATCTGTTGTATATCATAATCCTACTTATTAGTAGTATTTAATGCATATAGAATGTGCCTAGGATTCATTATTTATTTTATTTTAAAGGATTTATACTAAGAAGTGGAAGTTTCTATGTTTGCTTGGTAGAAGTCCTGTATTGCTGCATTTTGTGCTTGCTTTTCAGTGCTTTCCCCTGTATCCCCTAAAGGAGGCAGTATGATATGAGCATTTTATATTAATTTTGTCCAATTTCTGTCAGGACAAGTTAGCACATCAGCAAGCTAAGGCAGACACTTCTTGTCAGAAGAGAAATGTAAGCCTCACCTTGGGTTGGCACCTGAACATATGCCTGTTATTAAATTCAAAGAGTTCTTCTAACTCAGCTGTTAAGAGGCAAATGTCCTGGAAAATGAATTTATTTCTCTTTCTTTGTTTGGTTTGCCTTGGTAATAAACACCAAATGTTCCTGTATGGAGTTACAGCCAGGTAATTGAAGACATATCTGAGGTGACACAATACTAAAGACAGTTAAGCTAATTCATAGTCTTTGAAATGAGATGTAATAGGGGAAGAGACTAAGCTTCTCCTAGCTTCATATTTGCAAGAAAAAAACAAAACAAAGTTCAAAAACCCCTTGGAAGGCAAGTTTTGTGAGCCCCACATGTGAGACACATTGAAAGATGTCCAAGAAAATGACTTACTAGTACAGCCTGGTAATTGTAGTTAACAGCTCTTCTATTTCTTTGGTCTTTCTTAAGTGAGATTCTGATATCCTTACTGGTCATGATCTGCAGCACCTTGCTTCATAAATAATCTCTCTGAAGCTAATGGGACCACTCAAGGAATAAGAAGCTGCAAAGCTGGTGAGAATATTAGAATCTCACCCAAACTATCATTAGCTTTTTAAGTCACTTTGACTAGCAGCTGTACTTTATATATAGCTACACTATATAAATATAGCTATAGTCTGCATCCTTGCTTTTATATTTCATCAGAAACAAGCTTTGTAAAGATCTCCAGCTATTTAGCATTGACCATGGTAATTTCCTTTCTGAAGCATGTTTCTGGATATTTTGAGATTTTTTGTGGATTTGATTTTTTGTGGAAACCCTTGAGATCCTGGGGTCACACTTGCAGAAATGCTAATGCCAGTATCTCCAGTCTTTGGAGACAGAAGCTGTTACATGTGATAAAACCAGTTATACGTATGTATTCCTTATTACAGCTCCATCCAGTAGAAAACCAGGCGACCCTCTGGTTATTTCTGATATCAAGAAAGGAAGTGTTGCTCACAGGTAATACATTCAAGCTCTCAGTAAAAAGCCTGTTTCCATTGTGTAGCCAGCCAGACACAAGTTCAGCAGGGGGGAAATCATAAGAGGCTGTGCATTTGGGGAGGGTTTTTGTGTGGTTTTTTTTTGGTTGGTTTGGGTTTTGTTTTTATTTGTCGGTTTGGTTTTTTTGTGGGGTTGGTTGGTTGGGTTGGGTTGGTTTTTGTGGGGTTTTTTGGTTTGTTGTAAAAAGCAATTGCAAATGAAAAATCCGGCATGTTAAAAAATAATTGTTTTTTCCAAATCTACCTCATTTTTATCATAATGTTCTTGCTTTAATGTTACTAGAATTTCACCTGAGCTTGTTTGCTTGTTCACAGAACAGGGACACTTGAGCTGGGTGATAAATTGCTTGCAATAGATAACATTCGACTTGACAATTGCTCAATGGAAGATGCTGTCCAGATCCTGCAGCACTGTGAGGACCTTGTGAAGTTAAAGATCCGCAAAGATGAAGATAATTCTGGTATCAGCAAAGAGCCTGGTGCACTTTCATGTGTATTTGCAGGGGTTTTGAGAACAGGGGGTTATCCTTTTGCATTTAAATTATAGTGAAATGTGGGGGTTTTTTTTACTAAAAAACCTGATTTATGCTAATCAGAAAATATCACACTAAAAAGAATTTTAATCATGTATAAAGTTCTGCATTTTCTCAGTGGTTGTGTTGCCTCCAGGAGCTGCACTGCAAAATGAGATCTTAATTTTTCTGGAAAGGCAATTTCCCCTCAGGTGCAGCCATATAAGGTTGATCCTTCTCTTATCAGAATATTGAGGTTTTCTCTGCTTTTAAGGTGGAAATTATGTTTAGCAAAGCATGTATCTGTAGGCCTCAGTTCTCCAGCAGAGTGGTGGAATGTATGTTTCATCCATAAACCTACAAACCTGAGTGCTGAAAGGTAAGTGCTTTACACACTGTGCTGGGTGTGATGGAGGAGCCAAGTCTGATCAGCCTGGTGGAAGCAATGGAGCTGCCATCATTTTGCACATCTACGCCTCTAATATTCCTGGCTCTTCCCTGTTATAAATTGCATAAGAATATTTCTACCTGAGATAATAGTGAGTTTTGTTATATATTCTAGTAGGAAAGGAATGATAGACAGTGATAACTACCTTTACTGGTATGTAGATTCATTTGTCCTGAGCTCTCAGCACAAAAACACAGCCTGCCATGGTTTTTTTAATTTAAAAACATAAAAAGTGCAACTGGTGCAGTGATGTTTAGAGTTGTATCAGAATGTTCTTTTCCTTTAATTACTTTTTGCAAGCAAACCAGAAAGTCTCTTCTCAGTATGAGCAGCCCACCCTGTGCAAATTGGCTTTCAAAAGTCAATTTTGACCCAGCAAAGTGAATGGGCAAATTGGCTCAGCAGGGAACTGTAGTTAGGTCCCCTCAGGTGGGAATTTGCTACACACAGTTGGTCCATCTGCCTGACAGCTGCTTTGCAAAACTGAGCAAAGCAGGTATGACGTGAAGAGCAAACTGCAACTAAACCTGGCAGCAGATTGACAGGAAAAACACCTGTAGTTTTCCATATCCATTGAGTTCAGTCTCCACCCATGTAAAACAACATCTTTGCTCTCTTAGGTCTTGCACACCGTAGTAGCTGATACTGAGCAGAATTCTAATTCCCTAGTTTTCTTTCCAATATTCGTATTACTTATTTTAGTTATGTCACAGACCTGTATCAAGATCCTCACACGACCACAGTCTCTTATCCACATGATTGTAACTGCACAGGAATACAGAATGATAGGAGTGTTTCTGTTGACTCCAATGCATCATGCTTTGGCAATTAAAAAAGAAATAGTACAGGAGAGAATTTTTGTTCCAAAATAATCTAGCAGAATATGATTAGGAGGTGTATCTGAAATGTAATCCTTTGAAAATGCTTTTTGATTACCAGTCACTAGACTGAATGTGCTGGGTTTTTCATTCCTTCTTTCATAAGAAACCAATTGCATCCCCTTGGCATTTATTGCAGATGAACAGGAGAGCTCTGGAGCAATTATTTATACAGTGGAGCTCAAACGTTATGGTGGGCCTCTTGGAATTACCATCTCTGGTACTGAAGAGCCCTTTGATCCCATCATCATTTCCAGCCTTACAAAAGGAGGATTGGCCGAAAGGTAAAATGGAAAGTAAAAAATTTTTAAGATAAAGATTTCATTTCTCTACCTAAAGAATATAACTCTAATGTTTAGCTATTTTTATTTTAGTTTTTTTACAATTCTCCAAATATTTTTGCTGTGTTTTTTTCATCATTGCCAAGTTCAGGAGCATCCGTAATGTCTGAACAAGGTGTTCTTGCACATGCTGTACAAGACATAGCAGAGGATTTGTGATACTTATTATAAATTACCTGGGAAAGACTAGTGAATCAAACTGCTCAGTCACGGGAATATTTTAGCAGCCTGTTAAAAGCAATAGCCATGTCTAGTACAATAGGTAAGGAAATTCTTTATGTGCCTAAGTTTATCTGAACTTACTCTGTGCTTCCCTGCCATACTGTATAGGTACAGTGCATCTGTATGTGCACTTACCTGCACCATTAACAAGCTCTGCTGCTGTCACTAAACAAAGGTGACTTGCTTGAAGCATTTCTGTAACACAGCTATAAAAGCAAAATGAAAGAAAGGGAGATGAGACTTTCATGCTCCACCTATGCAAAGAAATTGCCTTTGTTGTTTTTTATGCTCTCCTCTCAATGTTTTACTTCCTTCTCTTATTGTAGGACTGGGGCAATTCACATAGGAGACAGAATCCTAGCAATAAATAGTAGCAGTCTGAAAGGAAAACCTTTGAGTGAAGCCATTCATTTGTTGCAGATGGCAGGAGAAACTGTCACCTTGAAAATCAAGAAACAGACAGATGGTGAGTATGGCTGAGGTGGTCTTTAATGTCTGCAATGTTACAGAATCACAAGCATTTAGGCCATCCCTGGAAAAATGCCATGTCAGTAATAAAAAACATATTCTGAAGAGCTGTATCAAAGCAATGACCACCACCTCTTTTCTTTTTATACTCTATTCAGCTACCAGTCCCAAGAAATTCTCTGTTCCTGTGGGTCATGTAAGTGAGCTGAGCGATGCTGAAGATGAAACTTCTGCTGCCCAGAAATCTGGCAAACTCTCAGATGTCTATTCCATCACAGTCCCAAGTGTTGACAGTGCAGTGGAGTCATGGGATGGCTCTGGTATTGACAGCAGCTTTGGAAATCAAGGTACTGCCATGAATGACCTTTACATTGAAGTAGAAATATCCCCTTCACGATTACTTCAGATGTTGTAATGTGCTGGTGTCTCATCATGACCACTCTGCCAGGTATCATGATTCCTTCCACTTGTCTGGCCTCAGATTTATTCTTTCATAACACAGTGTGATGTGTTATGAAGCGTTTAGCAACACATTAAAAGGTTTCTGTTATCTTTGGTGACATCTTAGTCAAGGTGATCCTGCTATAGCAGGGGGGTTGGACTAGATGATCTTTCTAGGTCCCTTCCAACCCCTGACATTCTATGATCTGAATAGCTCATCTACCATTAAAAAAGTTTATCCTTCAAATACAGATGAGTGCAGAATACAGAGCACACTGAAAATATTCATGAATTTGGTACCCATGTGTAGTAATTTTTAGCTAACAACAGATTTAATTTATACTGCTGAAGGGGGAACATTAGGCATGACTTGTGATTTGCAAATCTTTTGCTTCTTCCTCATTCCTGCAGCATTATCATCTAACTTTCAGCTCTCAGAAATAATCATTCTATTTAAAGGCATGATTTTCCTTAATACTATTTTTTTTACTTCTTTTTGGCTACTGTTTTATGTAGGATTTTCACATAGTCTGATTTTCCTTTGTAAGGTGCATTTATGTAGGCAGTGAGGGATACAGACATCTTGCAATACTGTAGATAACAAGAAAAATCACTTCCACACAGCTTCAGTCTTTACCTCTCTTTAAAATGTTTATTTCCACAGTAAAGGAGCTATTCCCACTCCCTGGCAGGTATTTGGACAGTTAGCTCCTGACCTCAAGTAGTATTTTCTTGCTCTGGTTGCACACATTCTTCCAGTTTTATTTCTCTGTTGTTTCCCAGGAGCATGGGTAGTAGCTCAAAGACATGTGTTTTGTACCCTCATGCAGAGAACTGACACAGAGCTCTGCACAGCAGATATCCCATAGAGAAGGAAGTTCTGTGCTGATGACTTTCACTGCTATTCTCTCATGTACCTGCTCAGGGATAACACTGGTGGTTTCTTCTAGAAAGCAGAATATTTCCTTTGAAAACTGCTGAGCCACTCGAGATCAATAAGTAGCTGACGTCACTAGTGACCATTTCTTTCTGTTCTTTAATTTTTCTTAGCCTTCCTGCATCTATTTTGACATCAACTTACTTTCACCAAGACATCCTCAATGCACTTAATTGTAACTTCCCTATTCTACATTTTGCTTCTCATTTACTCTTACATGTAACATTTTCTTTTTTACTCAGTGTACTGGGCTGTATAGTTTGCATTTCACTGGAGTTAAGAGTTGGAATGTTATCAACACAAATCATGTTAATTTTGCTTCTGATAACACATTGTTCAGGTGTGGACTGAGGCCTAACCTGCTTTCTGAAGTTCTCGTGATTCAGTTGCCACATCCAAACTAAACTAGTACCTCAAAGAAGTCTTTTTTTTTTCCTAACTCCCTTGAAAATATTTGTCCAGACTTGGCTGGGTACACAGCACTTCTGCTAAACAGCCTATGTGTAATCAGATTTGCTCCTTATCCCTTGCTCTGCTACCCATGTCACCTACAGTTCTATTAAAGTTCATTCTGTCTCAACCTCTCCAGTTGAGTTTGGCTTCTCTCCAGACTATTCTTGGCATGAGCAAAGGCTAAGCGAAGTGAGGAGTTTGGGGAATGTTTCTGGAGCACCAGATAATGCTTTATCCTATTAGTTACTAATTTAATGCTGGTGAGCAGTCTCCTTGAATTAATACCCTAATTTGTACCTCTTTTTTTAATGTATCTGCCATACTACTCTGGAGCCTTCCCCACACAGCAGTCACATTTTCACAACCAAAAGCCCTTCCTAGAATCTGGGAATACATTAATGCCTGTCAATTAGCTGGAAAATGCACACAACTGTAGTTATATGGGATTGCAGGGAGACAGGTCTAGGCTGATTTATGAAAGCAAATTGCCCTCTTTAGAGAGGTGACAGCAGTGATATTTGTTAGTCATCAACAAAATAGAGCTTCCTAATGCAGTGTGCACGTCAGAAAATGCCAACCACAGGGCTAGGAAAGGAACATGTCAAGATGAAATATACATATAGCAGCTGTACCATAATGGATTTTGCTTCCCAGATCAGCATCAGCTCGTGACAAGCCAATCCACGTGTTCTTGATACATCACTGGGAAGCCAGACTGTCTGGTTCCTACTTGGAATTCAAATTACACTTAATTCAGTCATACTATTGAACTAATACCAACATTGCTTGTGTGATAAAAACACCCAGTAATCAGCTCTTCAAATAGAAAGGCCATCTGATGCCACTTAGCCAGCCTGGAGATATTTGGGAATGGCTGATAGAGGAATCTCTGCAAGGTGAGTGTTCCAAGGCTGTATGATGGTCTCAGGCATGTGGGCACAACTGTCAGCTCTCAGAGACACAGGCAAAAGGGGCATGGAGCAGAGAGCCCAGTGCTGGCTGTGACAGCACAGTGCTGCCTTTGTGTGAATGAGTCCTTTCCTCACAAGTGCCCTTCCCTGTTCACCATCCCTGGTGCAGCTTCAGGCCATGTCTTCTTGTCCTGTCACTGGTTGCCTGGGAGAAAGAAGAGTGTAGCCTCCATCTGCCCACAGCTTCCTTTCAGGTGATGAGGTCTCCCCGGAGCCTTATCTTCTTCAGGCTGAACAATCCCTGTTCTCTGGGGTTCAGACTTTCCTGCCAGTCCCTTCCCCAGCCTCCTCTGGAATGGGTGGTATTGTGCATAATCAACATTAATACATCACTAATTTTTGGCTGCATTGCTTCCAAATCTGAGAAAAGCTTCCAAGAGGAAGAAAAAACTTTCTTGCTAGTCATCTGAAAAGTCAAGTTGATAGGTTTTTTTAATGCATCTTTGCAAACATTTTTTTTTCCATAGGTCTGAATAAGTTTTCTTAATAGCTTAGGTTTAATTTTGATCATGTTGCACGTGACCACATGGACACATAGGATCATTCAGGTTGAAAAAGACCCTTGGGATCAAGTCCAGCCAACACATCCATAACACATGTGATTTATTTGCAAGTATTCGATGCATGATGTCCGATTGGAGAGTGCTTATTAAATGGTGAGATGTGTAGAACTAAACATCAGAAGTAGCTGAGATGTAAACATTAGGAGAACAGTATCAGACATATCTAAGATTTTTCTTTTGATGGACTTTCAGAGAGGCTCTAGAGCACACCTAATTCCAGCCATAACTGAAATCATAACTAATCTGACTACTCCTGCGTAAAGAAGGTGGCAATCATGAGTCTACACTCAAGTTCTAGAGAACTCACCTTCAGAGATGGGCCTTTCTATCACAACAGCTTCCAACAGTGCCATAAAGACCTAATTAATCTTTTTTAGGACACAGTTACCAGGCTTCAGGATACAACTTCAATACCTATGAATGGAGAAGTCCTAAACAGACAAGTTTGTCCCCTCCAAGCAAACCAAGAAACCACCCATTCCATGATACAGGGCTGAGTGATGATGAATGGGACCGACCTGCAGCAAGCAGGTAAGTTCCCCTGTGAATTGCTGCTTTCACTGCCTCAGAAATGAGCCCTGCCTGAAATGAAAGGATGCTTTTCTAATGCAGCTGTAACTGCTCTTCCTTTAGGTATGTGATATGGTATTTACACTTGGTGAAGTTTACTAAGATAGTGACATTTATGGAAGGAAGATTGTAATGCCAAATCTAAGACATATATTTATTACTTCAGTAATTACTTATTAATTACTTCAGACAAAAAAATCCCACAGCATTTTCTTAAGAAATAAATAAACCCAGGGCATTTCCCTGGGTAAGCTTCAGAAAAAAACTGTTCTGTTTTCTCCTCCACAAAAATAAACCTACAAATCAAGTGGCTGAAGACAACTGGCATTCTAATCTTTTGTCTTCATTGAAAACTCTCTGTTTTGGGCAACGAGGCAGAATTTAGTGTATTTTTCATAAATGCTTGAGACATCTGCACTGATTCAGTAATAGAACAAAGTGATACAGGTAGAAATTTCTTGTCCAAAGCTATGGAAGTTTGCCATGTATTCATTCTTCTTCTGAGAAGTAAATCTCCTTTTCAGTGGATTTCTCCAAAGGCAAAAGAACTTCCTGAGAAAAATTGCTTAGCTGGGAGGTAGTGAAAGACCCCAAAGTCTCTTACTCTTTATCCTAAGGATGATCCAGCAGTGGAACCACTGCAGAGACTTGGGTAAACCCTTCTAAAATGCAACTATTATGAGATAAGGGAGGACTGACATCACCCTGCTCTTTCTACCTACCCTCAGGACTGGCAGAAGTGCATCTTCAGTAGAAATACAGACTCTTGATGCTGCAGCATCACAGGCAGCCTAAAATCCCAATCTTTGAGAAATTCAAGTGTAGTGCTAATTAAACCCTTTCTGATTCCTGTATAAATATACTGGATAAGTTAACTATGAGGTCCAGTCTGTCATCTTTGAAATACAAATCAAGGCAAAGCTGAGATGCCAGTGCTGCTTTTCACAATCTGAATGACAGATGCTCTGATACAGCAGCTTGGATATTTTTCTTCACACCTTCCTTTCTTGGCAAGTTAATATCTTTAACTTAATAGCAGCATCTTTAACTTAATAGCAGCATCTTTAACCTCAGCTGAAGCCCTCATTTTGTTTCACAGCCATGGATTCCAGAACATCTACTTTTTTCTTTTGCAGTTACATAAATAATAGGCTGGAAAAGTTCACGAGCAGTGAACCAGGAAGCTGGACTTTAAAATACAGGATCTTCTAAATGAAAAGCTTGCATCCTACTACTTTTTACAGCATTATTCAACAGAAAGTGTGCACTTTAAAGAGGTTTCTTCTACTTGTCAGTGTGACTTACACCTGAGATATACAGCACAAAATAAAATAATGATTCTTTTTACCCTGTATCTGTCAAATGGATGATGCCACACCTGATGGTGTTCCTGTACTAGTATTTGAGAGGGCATGTCTGTTCTTCAAGCCAGTTACAGAAACCCCAAGAAACTCACCTTTCTCTGCTTCTAGGTGAGCAACTTCTTCCCTAACACTAAAAAGTATTTTCCTTCTTACTTTTATTTTGTGTAGCACAGCTTCCAAGAATATGTGGCAACAGAAGGAGGCTGAGCCACTGGGAGAGAATCAAGACAACCATTTAAAGCAAACTTCTGTAGAAAGATCAGGAGGAGAGAGCATCAGGAGCATGAAGAAAGAGAGCAAGATGTGGAAAGGTGCCTCTGCTGGGCAGAGGAAAGGTGGGGGACAGCTGGAAGACTGGAATACTTCCAGGTAGGTGCACAAAGAGTGCCCAGGAGTAAGATCTAGCTGGGCTGAGCAGGACTGGGTGTGGGAGGGGAGGAAGGAAAAGCAGTTGGAATAAGAAAAAGAAGAACAGGGTAAAAGCAGAAAACACATCATTAACATGTTGTCAGGTGACAGTGAAATTCAGCTGGCAAGTGACACCAGAGAGTTTATATTACTCTGTAGTCTGGTGTCTGCCCATCACTGGCAGGTAGGACAAGTCCATTACAGTTCCTGCTCCAGGGAAAATTATTTGCACATTAAAACAATATTTAAAGGAATGAGTCTGCCAGATCCTTGAACATCCTACCACTTCCTGAATTACAAAAAAAAAAGGAAAATATACATATTTTGCCTGTTATTAAGAACCAATTGAATACCCAGGCAGCTGTGTATTCACACCTGTGCCACTACCTCTCCTTCAGCATTTTTATGTGTCTAACTGTCTGATGGCTCTTTGAATAAGCATCAGAAAACCAAATATACTCGTTATAGATCAAACAATATTTCACATGACACAAAATCAATCTCTCAGGTTTCAGGGAAAGAAAAAGCCATCCAGATGAGAAATTATTTTGGTGCCTCTTTTTTTTCTGGTGCAGTAGCTCAGCTACACATCAGTTTATTCATGTGACTGTAATGGAGATGCAAAAGTTGAGCATTTCACACACCAGGACACAAGATTCAGAGAGAAAAAAAAAAAAAGGACAAAACAGGAGGTGAGAGCAGAAAGAGGAATTTTTTCAGCTGACAAAGTCCAGACATAGGCATCATGATTTCAGATTTCACAGAAGCTGGAGAAGAAATGGGCTTCTCGTTTTAGGAAATCCAGTCTTTGCTGTCTCAGACAATTGCCTCGAATGATCCTGTTCATTAACTCCAGTTCCAATCTACAGAAAGGTTTTGTAATGGATCAATTAGTCTCTGATCAACATTGGCTATTAAAACAGCTACTTAGTTTGATTGGAAGAGCTCATTTCAGAAGTCGAGGATCTTTCTAAAATCATGTTTTAAATACTTTCTTATCTTGCCTGGGAGGAATTCCATCTGTGATCTGAGTAGGTATTCTCACCCCTGCTGTATCTATTGCAATACCTTAGAAGAGGCAGCAATGCTAGATGGAGAACCATTGCAATAAGGACTGAAATGGCTGGCCATTGTCTGCTGGACTGATTGCCCCTGGAAGAAAGCATTTCTGGGGCAGAGTGTCATGTCTGTGAAGCATTCAAGCTGTCCATTGTGCTGGGCAATTCTCTTGGTTAAAAGCTGTGCTGTTATCAGCCTTGTGTTCAGCTATTCCCAGTGAAACATTGTCTGTCAAGCAAGGCCTCGGATGCTTCCAGAACAGTGTTGGCTCTGTTGATGTGCTGTTAAGCACCACTAGCTGCAGTCCATGGGCAGCTGCTCTGCAGTATCAGCTTGCTGCCACCAGAAGGGCAATTCCCATTCTTCCTCATCATTTCCCTTTGCCTTTCACATCCTTAGCCCCCTCCTGTGCAGCAGCCTGATGCTTTTGTGAACCTCATGGAGCTGATTGCCCTCGCCAAGACAGCACAAACATTCCTGCTTCCTCCCCACACACAGATCCACTGGAATGCTGTTGATTTGGGCTGTGTTGCCACAGTCCAGAGCTGGCTGAGCAGCCTCCCCAAGCATTGCTGTCACCAACACTTGGCTAGGGTGTGTTTATGAAATATGAGAGGCTTAAATCTCCACAGGTCAGCTGCACCCTTGAAAGTTTCTCTGTGTTTGGGTATTAAATGACCAGTTTATAAGATGGCAGTCAGGGGAGCTCAAATGGATAATGCTAAATACAACTTGGTCAGAAGGAATCAGGTAGAAAGCATCACCATCCCTCTTTTGCAAACTGCTGCTTGCCAAAATGAGGGATCTTTTCCTGTCCCCTGAGAGAAGGTTGTGGGGTTCAAATGGCAAATACTCGTATTATTAAATATTCAAGCAGCTCTGCACACAGCTGCTGGTTGAATCACTGATCTTCATATGGATGTCCCAGTGTCAATCCAGTAAAAAATGTGTATCAAACTGTTCTTGGGATCCCCTTTATCTCCTTACTGAATAACTCCCTGCTCTGATCCTGCCAGCTGCCAGGTTAGGAGGACTTGTCTGTCATGTGCTCTGCATGTCCATCCAGCCTCTCCTGCCCCTGCCCCCCTCTCCTGCCCCCCTCCTGTAACGTTCTGTCATTCCAGTTGCAATCTGTGGCAAGGCACGTGTGTAAAATATATATTTTGAGGGGGAAAAAAGTCCTTATTTTTGTAACCTCTTATTGTAAATCTAGCTTCACAGGTACCCATGATAACACCGAGGCTGACCAGGAGGAAAATTTCTGGTCTCAGGCTCTGGAGGATTTAGAGACCTGTGGCCAGTCAGGAATTCTGAGGGAACTAGAGGTAGAACAATCTTAACCTTTCTTGCCAATTATAGAGAAATATAATGTTTTTGGTTTGGTTTACATTCATTTGGTTTTCTCCTTTTGGTTATTTTTCTCTTTTAAGTTGCACTAATCACACTAATTCATTGAAAAGCTTTAACCCCTTTCCACAGGACAAGGCTGACAGGCGTCTGTGTTTGAGAAACATGACTCTCTTGGTACCTACCCTTTACCTTTGTCTTTTTGCTTGTGCAGCTGCCTCTCCTTTAATCAGAGCTGTTTTCTTTTTGTACAATGCCACCAAAAACTCTAGAAACATGGTCACCCCAGAGCTTTTGACTTGCAGCTTCTGCTGTGCATAACCATTGATGCTGTGTGCACAGGCACAGAACTCCCCAAGTGGGCACCACCTTCCCGCATCCCATCCCCCGACAGGTGCTTGACGCAGCTTTACCTGGCATGTTGTAGGTTTGTCTTTTCAACTGAAACTTAATTTGATTAAGATGAACATAAAAGAAAATCAACTTTTGGAGATGTTTACTTATCACCTTACCACTGGAAAAGGGGAGTGGGGGTGGAACTAAGCTGCCCCTGGTAGAAATGTTCATTTTCCGGCGATTTCTTCGCTACGGAAGAAATTTTCCCATCTCCTCCTGAAGTGAATTGCAAATCTAACCAGGGTTCTTGTTAGATGGTGAGGGGAGCAGAGGGGGAAGGGAACAGAATCTGAGACTTTGAGTCTTTATTTCTCTAATCACCTTTTCTCTAAGTTGCCTAATCAGAACAATTAAGATTATACTGCCACTGAAAGCTATGGAATGAAAGGTCCTAAAATATTTTCTTTTATGTTCTTTGAAATTCCTGGAGCTGCAAAACTGGCAGAATCTCATTTTCATTTTTCTGTTCTATAAAGTCCTTTAGCAGCCAGGAGGAATGTGAATGGCATAACTGGGTGAAAGTTTTTTCAGTTCAGATTAATTTACTTTCTCAGATTTAAGGCTTTTGTACTGCATGTATGAGTAGCAAAATGTGATTCTCACTGTATTTGTTATTGCAAACCAGAAAAATGTAGGAGAAAACCTTAGACTGGTTTAATTTCCTAGTTAGATATGGTTCAGTACCTCAGGCTTCTCTTGCCATTTTCAATATTCAGAGCACAATAAAAGGATCTGGAAATAGATAATTCCAAAATGGAAATAGATTACTCGTGCTGACCAGAATTCAACTTCCAACGCTGAATTTCCCTCAGCCTTTCACAGAAGGGAGATTCAGAACTGTGGCTGCTGTAACTTTTTTAGCTCACCTTGTTGCACAGCCCACAGCTCTGAAAAGCAAACAAGCAGCACATCAGGAAGCTGAGAATGGCAGTGCCTCTCATTTCAGTATAGTCAAGGACTTCTTGTCATTTTTCATTCCAAGGTCTTCAGCCAAAGAGCAGAGGCTGTTGTTTGCCAAGTCCTCTGGATACTTTTTTTTCGTCAGGCAGAGCTATCAGTCATTGCTGAGCACCAGAGAGACTGTTAAGGCTACAATATATTAGCTCACAGTGCTGGAGCTGGGATAAAGAAGGGTGACAGACATGTTCCCCAGAATTGGAAGCAAAACTTTATTTGCCTTGTTTCCCCTTGGGATTTTTACCCCCCTTCATTTTTACTTCTTATTTTCAAGCAGGCTGCCTGCATCATGTCCCAGTCAGAGCCCAGGGTGTGGATCCCACCCTCCACATAACAGGCTAGGTTTTTAGTGAGACAGGGGCTTGTGTCTCTGAAGCATTAGTGCTACACTAAGGCAGCTGCTCTTGCAATGTGTTAAGCAGGTTTCTTTCCAGGCAGTGAGTTTAACGTACACTGAGCTTTCCCCAGCCTGATATGGCAATGGGCACCATCTCTGCCAGTGCTGACTTCAGAGCTAGCTGCACATTCTGCTGACTCACATTATTTTTTTACCTTGCACACACAGTCTGAGTTGTAAAAGCCTTCCTAGAGCTCCAATTCCAGCAAATTCTATTATGCCACAGCTTATATAACATTTTATTTGCCTGCTTTGGCAGGGGGTTGGACTCCATGATCTCTGGTCACTCCCAACCCCCCACATTCTGGGATTCTATGTAAAATATTTCCAAAATAAGTGATTATACTGCACACTCTTCAGTCTGCCAGGGGACTAGCTTGCAAGCAAAGCTGTTCTAGTGCTCAGTATTTTAGTTTGAAATGCCATCTGAAAACTTTTGCCCATAGGGTTCTGTTATTGCTGTTGTGGTTTTTGTGGTGGTCCTGTATTTGGTAGTGACTTGCAAGCAGATTGATCCTCTTGCCTTTTGCTGTGCCCTGAGTGATTGTTGTTTTAACCAATAGAGATGTTTTCCCTACTGCTCTGAATCAACCACCTACTTATCCCCATGTTGTGTGAAAAATTAACCTGTTTCTTCATGCTCTAGGCCACAATCATGTCAGGAAGCACAATGAGTTTGAACCATGACAACCCCCAGCCTCGTAGCCAGCTGGGAAGACAAGCTAGCTTCCAGGAAAGAAGTACTGGGAGGCCACACTACACTCAAGCTACTCGTAGCAACACGCTGCCATCAGACGTGGGGAGAAAGTCCATGGTGCTGAGAAAAATGAAGCAAGAAATGAAAGAAATCATGTCACCAACTCCTGTGGAGTTACACAAGGTCTGTTGGGTTGGTTTTTTTCTTCTGACAGCTTTGAAGTAATATATTCAGCACAGGGAATTTCATTATATGGCAATACAGTAAGCACTTTTTATAATGACTCCACAGACGTAATTTGGGGGCCGTGCATATTAGTTCTTACAAAGACATTAATGATAGATCCTTGTGGGGGAAACAAACAAATAAGATGCATCCTTGTCTACTATTTCATTTTACAATAAATCCTCAAAAGGGACTCCTCTCCTGCAAGGAGGATCCACTGGTAATTTGAATTGACAGTACCAATAACTCATATCTGCAGAACGTGTTCATTAAGAAAGCAAAGTTTAATTTCTAAAAAAATACATTTCTTTAGGAAATTACTCAGGAGAGTTGGGGGCTCCCATTGGTCCTTTTTCAAATTAACACTCATTTTGAATCAAATACACGAGACTGGATGTACATAATATAGATGGTATTTCAAACTAGCTGTTGCTTCCCTTCCCAATTAATTTGCTCTCCAAAGGATAATCTTCAGTCTCTGCAACCTTTTGCTGCTCATGACTGTTGAAATCACCTGGTGGCATAAAGGTAGCTCTGTTGTACCCCAAAAAAGCACTGGATAAAGTATCTTTAGATAGGCACAGCAAACACCCTACCAGTTTAAGTCTCAAGTCCAGTGAGGTAGTAACAGCAAAACTCTGAAGGACATTATAATGCTGGTCTCCTTAATGGGAATGAGCATTCCCTCTTCCTCTTGAAGTATGAGATCTTCCCAGAGAAAGAAAGAGAAATTGTATGAAGAGGTCACATGTTGTCAGTCTCAAGAGAGTGGGTTTGGTTTCTAGTCCCTGCAGATCTGAGTTTAGTTTGTAGTTCAGTTTAGTTCAGTGAGGTGAGGACACAGAACACGGGCTAAATGTGTGCTTGTAGCAGGTAGTAGAGAGTGATCTTACACATGGAATTGCCAATATAAACAAGCAATAGGATGTATTGTGATAGTTCCAAGCTATTTGTATGTACAGCTTGATGGTAAGTGATTAATGGAGTTTGCTACTGTGCTCACTTTTCCTGAGTGGTGAGTAAATGAGCTATAAACCAACAGTGTGCTAGCAGGCATTTCTTGGTGTGCTGACATTCAGCAAAGGCACAGTTTTCTCCTATGGATTATAAAACCACCTTTTTGTGATTGATAAATTAAATCCTTTCTTGGAAATCATCAGATTTCTGTTAATGAGTCAGTATTCTGTGATAGCTGCTAGCTCGTAGACTTCTGGGCAGTACAAAACTACCCTGTCCTTTAGCTTTCCCTCTCTTCAGTTGCCTATTTTTTAATATTGTTGTGACCTTCCATTGTAGTAATTCCCAGTCTCTGTTCAGGCAATACACCTTCTTTTCCCTGGTCTGACACAGTGATGTTCAGCTTGCTCCTACTGTGTGTTCTGTCATCCAGAAAAGAGTTCATTTCCTTGCTAAAAACCTAAAAGTTGAACCTGCACCAGGGATTTTCCAAATCCTTGTGTCAGAAAAGTACAAACCAGTGACTGGATCTCATGGTCTGATTCACCAAAGTGGACTTGTGATTAAACCCAAGCACCATGGGCTGCTTTTGCATTCATGCCCATCTTACCTAGTCTTACTTGTTTTCTTCCTGGTTCTTGTGTAGCAGTGGACCTGTTACCTTCTCTCTCCTCCTTCGTTTGTGCATTAGCCCTGTGATATAACACTCATAACCTGTTCAAACGCTGCTTCTCGTGGGCAGCTTGTCCAATTGGAGATTTCCAAACCAGCTGCAGTGCCACCAGAGTAACTTCACAGTCAGAACTGCCTCGATTGAAGGGCTTTTATTGTCGGGCCTGGCTGGAAAACGAACTCTGCCCTCTGCTGGCAAACGCCATTAACACACTAGGCCTCTGACAGGGCAACCAGGGAAATAACAACTGCTTTGGAAAACTGGGATGGTATGAACAGTTTGGAAGACAAGCTGAGGCAGAGCTTATCCTAAGACCAACTCAGAAAAGACTCTGAAGGATGTAGATGGTCCTGAGCTTTCCCAGTTCCTTCAGCAGGACTGGTCAGAGGCCTATTTACTGCCTCGGTGCCATGGACCTGAGGCAGGGCCTGTGTGCCCTACAGGCCAGAGCTCATAGCATAAGTTTGGTTAAGAAGTTGAACCAACTAAAGTTGATGTGCCACTGATTGAGATAAATGTCATGCAGATTGTCTCCAAACATTTGTTCGAGGTGGTTTAAGAAGTAATTTTTAACTTAATTGGGTAGTATATTGCTATATAAGTACTCAAATTTAATTAATGTCTTTAATTGGTTTTATCTACATAGGTAAGCACATAGATTTTTTTTTCTAATGGTCCACTATGATTTTATAAGTTTCCCAGAGCATTCATTCCTCTGAGAGCAAAAATGTGCACTAGACTTCACATAATTTTTCAGTATTATTATTGCTAGTAGTCATTAACCTAAAATTGCAGTTGGTTAAAATACCTCAGTAGCTGGTGTGTGCAAGATGTATGGATTTAAATTCAGCATTTTCTCATAGATCTGAGAGGGGAGAGAGGCACAGAAACAGTCTCAAAAAGCCTCTGTTTAAAATTTGCAACTTTTTAATTGCTTACAAATTAAATTTCCACTTCGGCTTTTATTTTCTCCCTTAAGCTACAGATCTTAATTTAAAAGTAACAAATGCCCATAGTGGACATTTTGCTGTTGAGATCAAACCTACCAAGAGTTGTGATTAGAAGGACATGTCAGACAGCATGATTTAGGTGTTGCATGAATTGCCTGCAATCTCACACCCTTCAGATGGGCAAGGGAAGATGAGGTAACATGTGGCAAGGCTCTGCCCATTCCCATTATGACATAAAAATCTAGGTATTTTAGATAGCAGGTTTTTACTCTGCAATTCTCTTTTAAGAATATATACTGCCCTAAAAATAAGGAGCCCCAAATTATAGCCTTTAATACAAAATAAATATCTCTGTAGATGTCTTGCACCTAAAAATTGTGACAGCTGTCAAAAATGCCACAAAGGTTCCTAGCAGCCTCAACCAACCCCTTAAGTGACTAAGTATCAGTTTCTTTCATTTCCAAACTCCTGTTAAATACCCAAAAGTCAAGCAACAATAGCCATACAGAAAATAGTTGGGGTGCTTTTATTTTAATCGTACATGGTTTATAGAGCTGAAGAATCAGAGAAATGAGAAAACATCTTTAGATCTAAAAATTCTGATTGCAGGGTAGTGCCCAGTTCCCTTCCAGAATGCCCAGCCTGTGTCAATCAGGGAAGTCCAACCTGCACAACGGGGGGCACTAAAAGACCTAGCGTGATCACTTTCCAGTTGCTCCCCTCCCTGCCCCACCACTGCAGTACTTCCCACTGTTCTGCAGCTGCAGCTTCTCACCTCTGCAGCAAAACTCACCTCCTTTCTCATTTGCAATGCTCATTTTTCACACACATGCTGGGCATGAAGCAGCAGGAGCATTCCCTGGGTGTTCTTACAGACATAGCACAAGATCAGTGAGCTGGTGTGGACTGGCACTAGCGATCTCTGGAAAAGAATTTACAGATATTTTGTTTGCTAACAGACTACTCCCTAGATGTTGAACACTGTCCTCCATGATACAAAGGGGATGCTAATGTGTAAGACAGGCTGTGTTACTCTCCCCTCTAGCCTGGCTCTGATGAAGTCTTGACTGTAAGAGGATCTAGTTAGGGGTCTGACAAAGACAAAAGTTAACCTGCTGAACAGAGTGCAGAGGAAAACAGCCCTTGTTTCACATGGCTGCAGAGAAGGAGGGAATGAAGTGATCTTGTTCTCTGTGGATAGCAGCAGGCTTCAGTCCCAGCAAGGGTGATTAGTTGAGACTGGAGGAGAATATCTGAAGCACGGGGAAGTATCACTTTGGTGGACTGTGGACTCTCAGTCACAGGAGACTTTCAAAAGCAGGCTAGGTAAGTGTGTCTCAGAAATGGCTTAGGGGCAGTTCATCCTGCCTTAGGGCAAGAACTGAGGCTGGATGGCTTCATAGAATCCCATTTCATTTGTTTGTGTAGTTCACCTGAGGTTAGATCCAGCTCCACTTAATCCAGTGCCTGAAGGAAGAAGAAAGGGATAGGAAAAAGTGAAAAGGGAATGTTCCTTATTTGCATGGAGAAAGGCTCTGTGGTGTCTGTAGAAAGCTGCTGTTGCTGTCACATTGTCCCCTCACATCCCCAGGTGACGCTGTACAAGGAGGCAGAGGGTGAAGACTTCGGGTTCAGCGTCTCTGATGGGTTACTGGAGAAAGGAGTGTATGTGAAGAACATCCGCCCAGCGGGGCCTGGGGACCTGGGAGGGCTGAAGCCCTATGACAGACTGCTACAGGTACTGCTGCCACCCCAGCTTCAGCAGGGACCTGCTCTAGGTGCAGATGTCCCTGCTCTCAGCAGGGTGTTGGACTGAATGAGCTCTGGAGCTCCCTTCCAACCCAGACATTGCTAGGATTCTATGAAAGACAGAACTAAGTGCTGCTAAATGTCATTTCCAGAGTGGGCATCAGTGCAAAAAATGCCTATTTAGCCACATGCTAGTGGAGAGTGAGCAGACAACTGCTGTCTTAGACCTGGTTAAAACAGTCTTGTGTAGACAAATCTCTACCTGGAATGTTTCAATCTGGTTCCATAGCCTCCAAGATAAATCTGTTTCTTTCGTGCCCTCCTTTCTTCTTCCTGACTGGTAACAACCCATCCCTCTTGTGCTGGTCCCAGGTGAACCACGTTCGCACCAGAGACTTCGACTGCTGCCTGGTCGTGCCCCTCATTGCAGAGTCTGGCAACAAGCTGGAGCTGGTGATCAGCAGAAACCCCCTGGCAGCTCAGAAGGGGAGCTCAGACCAGCAGGCAGCAGCAGGGGGGGAGTGGAGTGAGCAGAGTCCTGCTTTCCTGCAGCAGAGTGGCACCACGGACACCCGGGACACCACAAACACCTTATAGCAGAGTCACTGCACTGGGATCTGTGGTGACAAAAGGACAATTATGGTGCTAAATCCCCTCGAGATTCTTCTGAGCTGGAGGCTCAGCTGCTCTAGGCCACTACAAAGCACAGAAAGTCAGTCTGTCTGTCTCAAAACTTATCTTAATCCACAGTTACTTTAATAGGAGCTTCATTCTTTGTCAAGTCATGCCATCCTAAATCTAACAGTACAAAACCATCCCAAGGGCCTTTTTCCCCTCCAGTAAGGAACTGGGGAGCTGTTTCAGACATGAGTTCCATCTTCCTCTCCCTCCTCCACTGCTAATGGGAAAAGCAGGGAGTTTAACCCCTGCTAACAGTGCTATCCAGGGTGCCTGGGTTCTTCTAACACTTCCATCTGAGGGCTGGCCAAGGAAGGGTGGTTTCCTGCTCCAGCTGTTCTGGTTGAAGTAGAGCTGGGAGTTTTGAGCTGGTTAAACAAAAGGCTTGTGCAAAGCTGCAGTTGGGGTGACCCTGCTGCCCCCCTGGAGTCTGTGCTGGTGGAGCTGTGACATCCCCTATGCAATCACAGGCTGAAGAGCAGGTCTTGCAGCTTGTGGGGCTTTTTAAGCAGAGAGCATTTTTTAGCAGGATAAAGCCTCTGGAGGAGGGTTACAACAGAAAAGATTAAATCAGATCAGGCCAAATAGAAAGGTTTGAAATGAAAAATAGCTTTTTTTCTTTAAACCATGTCAGTGGGAGATAGAAAAACTCCTTAATGATCCATAAACCTGTAAACTTACTTACACTGTCACCCCTGAGCTTTTAGTCAATTTCTTGAAGGGGCCAAAGTCCCCTGTACTGTGCTTTGTTTTCAGCCTTCTTTATGATAAGAGTTCCCCCCTGCAAACACGTTTTTAGACTTTCAGATTGTAAATATCTTTTACAAACACATCACACAAATTCTATCCCCTCACCCCACTCTCCCCACCCAAGCAATAAAATACTGCCAGTTGCTTGATATGCTCACCAGCAGCTGCTTTGGTTTATTCCAGTTGTTATTGGTAATTCTTGTTATTGGTGAAGATCAAGATCCTGGATTTGTACATTTGTAGAGTCTCCATATCTAAGCAGTCACTTTACAGAGTTGTTTCTGGTCAATTTGAACTGGTTTAACTGTGTTGCTGTTTCCAATACATGACCAAGCTCCCCCACCCTGCACACACCAAGTAGCTCTGATTTCTATTTCAGCACTGCCAGCCAAGGCCAGAATGACATTCAATGCTGAATCATGTAAAAAAAAGCAAACAACAAAACAAACAAACAAGTCCATGAGTCACTTAAATATGTATTTTTATTTGTAACAAATAAGTATTAAACTGTAAAGTATTTTTGTACAAATTTAATACTTTAATAGCATGATATTTATCGTCTTCTGTTCTGGTTTTTGAAATTCAAACTGTTGCAAATATTTGTATGGAAAAACTGTATAAATTGAAATAAACAGTGATTTAAAGACATTAAAAATGAGACAGTTTATCTACTTTGTATTCTTTCCACAATTGGAGCAAAAAACCCAAACCATGGGTATATTTGTGGTACCATTGTTCCTGCTCTTTGTGTAAAAAATCCCAAAAGCTGTTAAAAACAAGCAGCTGTCCAGATGTTAGTGCAGTTTGTCTGATGTTTGGTGAAACATTCAGCTCATCTCCAAAATCACACTGCAGGAAATCACACAGCACACAAAGAAAGGCTGAAGGAGTGTTATTTGAACTTTGACTTGGAATTTAGCTTTTCTCACCAAGATCATTACCAGCATTTGACCATTAGCTAAAGCAGCAGGTGCTTCCTCTTTTTCCAGTACAAAGTGGGAATATTTTACACGTCACCAACTGCAACTTCCTTGTAGTTCCTACAAGGCTAAAATCCATGTACCAGCAAAGTTCCATGTCCATAACTCTGCCACCTTATAAAAACCTGCAGAGTCTCCTCTGTAAACTGGTTTTTGACTCAAAAACTGCAGTTTTGGCACATCAGCTTCTCCTGAGTTCTGCAGCATGAGGAGATGCATAAATCTTGGTCTGGATGGATACAGGCTTTGAACCTGGAAATATACCCATGGATTATGGAAGGAAGATCTGCATCCTCCCAGCCCCACCAGCTCATTCTTCACCAAAACAAAAGAATGAGGAAATCTTTTGATGAATGACACACCAAGGGATCACTGAAAATACAAAAGGCTCAACTTGAAAACAAGCTCTCTTGTTCTAACCATGCAAATCAGGAAGTCATCTACTTACTGAGCTTCTCTGGAATGAAGCAGGTTCAAGGTAGGTTCATAGTGAGGACACTTAATTGTTTTTGAAAAGCTTCTTTGGAGTGGGTTCTAATGTTAGCTTCCTCAGTCTGGAAGACCCAAGTGGGGAATCTTCTACTGTTGCCTGTCAAAACAAAACAGTTACCAGAGTTGGAATCAGAACTAAAACACAGAAACATCTTAATAAAAATAAATAAAAACCTGCCCCCATGCCAGAGCTCAGGAATTAGAATCAAAAACCCAATTTCTTAAGCATGTTTCAGACTGTATAAAATTTGATTATTTACTTCTGATCTTTCCCAGCAGGTCAGCTCCTAAACTGTGCACACGAATAAACCAGTACAGGCTCTGCCAGCCAATGGATCACTCCAGGGAGTAACAAAAGGTACAAATTTATAGCTATTGACATCATTATATTTTTCCTTATTGATCATCTATTACTCTGGAAAAGCACCTGCCACACTTGACTGAATCACCAATTACTGGTCATCTTGAAAAAAATAGAAAGAAATAGTTGTATTTACTTCATTTCTCAGGGTATCCAGGTGACTTGTAGTGGTGAAGGAGTTTGTGCTTTAAACTTTCTCAGGTAAAGATACTTACAGGGGGTATTTTCCCAGCAAGCTCGGAGTTCTCCACCAGAGTTTGTTGTCTTTTACATGGGCTCTGCTGCAAGCTGCCTCTCTGCTCCTCCTCCTGGAGAGCTGCTGACTCCTCCCAGCTTATCACCTCAGCCAGAGGTTCAGATGGCTCAGAAGCCCCGTGAGCTACAGTCGAAGATCGAGTCTCAAGCTCCTGGCTTCCCCAGCTCTTCGGCAGGGGCGAGGAAGTTGGTTGGGAACACGGGTCTGTTTCTGCAATGACATCTCTCAGAAACCTCTGCAGGCGAGTTTTTCTGCGCGTGTTCTTGCTGCTGACGGCCCTCCTGAGGTGCTGCTCCTCGGCGATCACATAAACTCGGCAGCGTCCCCTGGTGACAGCCGTGTACACGTGCTGCCAGTGCTGGCGGCCGGCTCTGCCGACCACATAGACAACGGTCTTCTCCTCAGAACCCTGCAACGTGTTCAGAGTGCCTTGTCAAATGCACAGCTCCAGAAAGCCCTTCAAAACCAAACCAAACCGCTTCCAAGAACAAGCAAGTCGAGTTGGAGGCGACCAGGGACATTCTCAAGAGTGTTTTCTAGCCTGCATTCAAGGAATTTTAGTTTCAAGAGAGCTTCTACTCACCCACACAAAAAGCACAGTGCATTGGCCCCACAAAACCATGAGAAAGTTTAATCAGCTCTTTTTTTTTTTGGTTGCTTGGGTTTTTTTTACCTGAAACGTGTGAATAGTTCTGGCCCATGCATGTCTTATGTGACAGAGCTTCTTCAGTGCCTTGTACTTCACAGTGAAAGTGGAGCCAAAGGTGCTGCTGAGGGTCAGCAAGCGCTGCTTGTCAACTTCTACATCCTGGAAGAACAGCACAAGAACATTCAGTTGGGGCTTGGACCACGGACTAAAGTCTGAAGTGTCACATTGTTTTGTTCTGGGGATTCAAGGACTGAATCAGTTACTACTGGATTTTTTAGTGTAAATTCTTGCAGCCAAGGACTTACCCCTGTTATGAAGAAAATATCTCCATTGCATAGTCGTTTGTGCTCAACAGGGTCTGTTGTGTGGGTGGCTTCTTCACTTTTGCATTCATGGAGATCAGGACTCTTCCTCAAATCACTGTTCGGCAAGAGATCCCGGAGATAGGTGTTCTTCATGCAGGAGATCTTGTCATCAATTTGAAATAAAAGTCGTTTTTTATGGTCTCTAGGAGAGGGAAAGAAAAAGGAAGAAATGTGTTTACAAAACATGCATTCATCATCTATTTCTTCTTTCTTCGCTCTCTAGACCTTCATGAAAGCCGTACTCATGTTCCAAACAGCTCGCTCACATTTCAAAGATGTTTCTTGAACTCTGGTAAAACTTTTTGGTAAAGAACAGTAACACAGACCACCATCAAAATCATGCTTCCAAAAATATCTCAAAAATCTCTTTAGAAATCATACAGTGAAAAAAAAAAAAATTAACCTTGAGGGTGTTTTTTTTTTTTAAGTTGCTTGACAGTCCATTTTAAATACTTAGCAGTAACTCTTTGAATTCACATGATGATAATTTAAATGAAACAGTTTATGTTGTCTCCAAAGAAAGGTTATTCTGTAAATGGTTTTATCTACATGAAACATCTACAGTCTGATTTTAGGCTGTTTAGCTGGCACACTGGATAAAAAAACAGAATGATATTGTTCACAGGAAAAAAATGCAAAGCACTGGCTTACCTGGTTGCATGGTTTGAATAGTGCTGGCAACAAAGTTCATTTATTAGATCACAGTCCTGCCTGAATCATACAAAACAAGAACATGAATGAAATCATGATGTACACAACATACAATTACAGGCAATATCACATCAGCATTAATTTCTATTTATATACGTCCATTTTAGCTCTGATGAACCTCCACCAACAATTTAAACCAATCACTGATTCAGAGTTTAAAAGACAGACCAGGAAAGGAAAAGTTCTGTCTAAATGCAATAGAAAATGGGACAAAGATGTTTGTGATCTATACCCAGATTAGCTACATCCGGTTGTAAGATGAAGACTAAAACTGAAGAAAAACTAAACCCTAGATAAATTCTATTTCTGTCTCTGGATGTATTAAAAATAGCCAGGGATTTTTATTTGCTTTATAAAGACCTGGAACTGTAACTTCTCAATGAAGATTAAGTATCTATTAAATGTATCATGGAAGAATCTTATAGGAAAATCATTACTAACAGTATTGGACATGAATTCAGATTGGAGAGAGAAAATCAATTTGAGAATTGCTCAGCATTCACAACAAACATGGCTAAGATTTATAAACCACTTCTTTGCACACTAGTAACCTGTGAATAGTGGGTGGGTTTTAATTGCTGAGAAACAGTTCTTCACACATAAAGTGGAAGAGTTTGTTCTTCAGTGCCCTTTTGTGCAGAAGTTTATGGACTATGGGTACTACTGACAGTATGTGTAGAACCACAGAACCATTCAAGGCTGGAAAAGCCCCTTGGGATCATCCAGTCCAACCATCAGCCCTACAAAGTTCACCCCTAAACCATGTTCCTCAGAACCACATCCAAGGTGTATGCCTTCCCCATTCCTGTGAGGCCATCCATGCTATTCATGTTCCTGTGATGCTTGACATTTCCAGTGGCTATTAACCTTTCCAGTCTCTCTTCACACTGTATTCAGGGCCCTACACTCCAATCCTTCTTAAATGAGGAGTATTGTGCTTCCAAACAGCCAAGCTGTTGGGATTCCCCACTGCCCAGCAGGAGCACTAATGCCCATCAGCTTCTATGGCTACATCTGGCCCTTGTCACATGCAAGTGTCTCCTGTCATTTGCTCAATGGCCACTTGTGCTAGAAGCATGTATAGACAGCAGGTTTTATGTCCCATTCATGCACCCTGGAATTCCCAGCTGTCACGATGGAATACATTGGAGTATGGACATTTCTTTGCATTCTGTGAGTTCCTGCTGCAGTCAAGCCCTGACCTTTCACTTCAGAACACTGCACTGTTGGCAAACACCAGAGCACAGCTCTCACAAGAATCTACTGGCAAAAAAAAAGACCATTTATGTCAATCTTTTGTTTCTTTAACACAAGCAGTACAGATGAATACAAAGGCAGAAAGCACAGTGAAAAAAAGCACATTAAGCTTATAGAAAACTAAAGCAAATCTCCAGAGGGAGACTGAAGGCAACCACAAGGCACAGGAAAAGACATTTGGGCTGTTGTTCTCTCTGGTAATGTGATGATATTGCCACTAGTCTCTTCACCTGAACAGATCCAGCTATTTTTAGCCTGTGGCAGCCAGCAGGGATTTTTCCAGTGTCTGCCTGCACACCCTCTTACCTTCTGAAAGCAATGAACTGGGATTGTTTGGCATCCTCCAACCCTGGTCCCTTCTGAAGTAAAGCCTTTATGGCAGTCTGCAAATCTGTTTGAGAAGGCATAAAAGGTAAGTCATAAAAATAAGCAGAACAATTAAAGAAAGAAAAGCACCATTCAATATGAAATTGCCTTTGCTTAGCTCTTGCTGCGATGACATTTCAACTTGTTTAAAACATCACCAAAAAAAATTCCAGCCCCCCCCCCCCCCCCCCCCCCCAAAACACCACAAAAAAAAACAAACACACAAACAAAAAACAAAAAAAAACAAAAAAAAACAAAATATCCCCACATAAAAAAACAACA